>JAWZYV010000203.1:0-21076 GCA_038373885.1 Cheiracanthium punctorium
ACATAAGAAGTAAAAGGAAAGAGGATACGCGTTTCGTTCAAAAATTGTTTTGAACTTCTTCAGTCCAAGCCCTTCGACGTAAAGAACACAGGGAACTGAAAAGAGAAAAACAAGCAAGATGTTGCCACAAGGGGCAAAGAAAAGTCGAACAAAACCACGGAGAGGGGAGAAAAAAAAATTAAAAAAGGGGGGATAAAAAGGAAAGGAAAGAAGCACAAAAAATACAGAAATAAAAAAGGATTTGCTTGTTTTTCTCTTTTCAGTTCCCTGTGTTCTTTACGTCGAAGGGCTTGGACTGAAGAAGTTCAAAACAATTTTTGAACGAAACGCGGATCCTCTTTCCGTTTACTTCTTAAGTGTGTTTTTTACAAAGTTTTTTAATTACTTTATCGTTTAACACCAGTATTTTGAGTGCTTTTTCAGCTTCATTTAGTATTTGTTCTAAAAACATGACCGCGAACGTTTGTTCCTTTGTTTCAACTGATTTATTCTATGTCAGTTTTTGAAACGCATTGCTTTATGAATGATGGTAGTTAAAACGCACCAGACAAATTTAACTTCTTTTTCATCAATTTTAACATTTCTCTACATGCTTTCCTGTTTTAACATGATAGTTACTAGTCAGTGTGATCAGGCTCTTAAATAATTCTGATGATGTCAGTAAAGCAATAGTAATTCATTTTAATAATAAAAGAGATAAGCTTAAGTAATAAACATATCATGAATGTTTGGAAATTGAAACAAGTTTTAAATTTCGATCATCATATTAGTTCATTTTCCTTTACATGCAGTTTGAGACTGGATTTAGTGCAGTCACTGCAGAATTATCTACGATTACTCTGCTATAATCAGCAGTTTAAGAGTAGAACATTTTTCTGTTTTCAATCTGTTTCAAAATCGACGTATATTTATTTTTAATAAAACACTGAAAAAGGGTATTCTAAAAGTAAATTGTTAAACTTTTTAGAAGTAAGTAGGCTATTAAATGATTAATCAGGAAAAAACGACTAGATACCAATATGTGTACTTAAAATTGGTCTTTTTAACTTATGTAAATTGTTGTGCGCCCGCCTCAGTAAGTTTTTAAGAATATTTTCGAATAATACAGTTTTCATATAATTAAGTTCTGAAAATCTTCTGAAAATATATGAAAAATTCGTCCTAAGATAAAAAATTAATTCTATAAATTTTATAATTTATTCATTTAATTACAGTTCCTCGTTTCCCTATAACTTTACGAAAAGAAATTACAAAGTTTACGCAATCTTTCTGTATCAAGTCTACCTTCCTTCTTTCAAAATAAGTAAAATATAAGTTTCGTCCTAGAAATTTACTTCTACTTGTGCAAACATTGTTATGGAAAACTCCACTGTTCTAGACACTCTTTATTCCAATTTTAATGCGCGTGCCCATTGCATTCTGTGAGCATTACAGGGACGCGTATCTTCTTTCGCTTACAGATTATCTAAATCCTTCATGAATATGTAAATATTTGGAAGGCTGTCATTCCTTTTTAAATAAAAGAGGAGCTGAAAGAACTTTTGATGCCCCAAAATGTTTGCCTAGTAATATTTAAAAAGACGCGTTCAATAATGCAAAGTAGTACCCACGCTGCGCTATTCAAATCGCACATTATAGAAAAATGAAAGGCTTTTCTTTAAAACGTAGAATAGATTCAGTGCAGTCCTGATAGTATCATTAGACGTCTTAATAATCGTAAGTTTATTGTTTAAAAGCTTATATTAAATCTCTATTTTTTCTTACATCGTTAGAACATAAAATGCTGCTTGTGATTAAATGATAATTAGAAGAATCCTGAACAGTTTACACAAAAGTGAAGTTTGTTTATTAGATGCAATCGGAGGAATGGCAAAAGTGAATGGAGTAACAAAATAAAATTTCCTCCCAATTTCCCTTTCTAAATGAGAAAATAAATTAGCACAAATAAATCATTTACAGCTTGCGTAATTTTATAATAAACAAAAAATTTTATGCTTTATTTATAAACTATGTAGAAAAAATAATTTATTTTAATATACTCTTCTAGAAATTATGCATTTTTAATTATTTTTTGGAAGTTATAGATTTTTTCTTTTAAAATAGCTGAACTACACTTTTGGCATTACACTTGCGAGTTGTCCACTGAATCCACCAGTGGGAATCTTCTGCACTTAGCTACAAGATACTTTCTCCTTACTCTGTTTTTCTTTCAAACACTTTTTTTCATATTTAAACACATGCTATTAAACATCCTAGAGAATTCGATTGCATGTTTCTTCGTGGAAATCAGCTACTTGACCGAAATAACTATCAAAGAGCTTTACCATGCAAAAAACTTTTCTCGTCAGGAACGATTTCATGTTTTTTTCTTCGACACTAGCCGATTTTCAAGTTTCTCGCGCATAGTATCCCTATAGTTTGTTTTCGGTTAAGGCAAAGCTACACAAAGACTATTAAGCTAATGGAGGATGCCTTTTGCAGAGAACTTTTTAAAGCTTTTTAAATCGGATTCACGTTATATGGCGAAAAACTACGATAAGATTCAAAGCTTTCGATTGATAGCCACACGAGAGGCCAGAACTCGGGACCTGCCCACTTTTACACCTCCCAAAGATGTCTTATCCACTAGGCCATCGGTCTGCGTTTTGTAACCCTACAGAATAAAGCTACTTTATTTATTGAAACGTAACAGTACATAAATTCGTCAAACTGAAGTGGATTTCGTTTATTATTATTTTAGTCATACCCATTGTTTCTATTTTATTGTAACTTAAAAGTAAATAATATAAAATAATCATACATGAAAGTTTAAGGACGGGGAATAAGCCATCAAGGTCCACTTTCAATGAAATATATCTGGCAGTGTCCTTTGCTGGTATTTGAAAAGAAGGGGAAGATTAATTCATGTCACCTTCTATAAGTAAAACATCAGTGTCAGACGCAGAAATGTATCGAAGTCAAAATAAAGATAAATGTAGCACACATTTTTATCAAAATGCACAAAATTTTTCCAATAAAGCCGGGTGTTTTTCACCTTTAATATACTATCGAACTTAGTTTTAACCTTTTACCTCTGATAACTGAAAACCTACCACGTTTTCTTAATAGTCTTGTTTCCTAAACAGATTTTAGAATCCTAGAGGGAGATCCAAGACAGGATGCAACAGTCGTATACATAAGAAGTCTTTCGTAAGTTGGCATAGCTCAAGAAGAAACCTTGAGATTGGGAAGTTGTCTCCAGTCTTTCGAATCCTTGTTACTGCCATCAAATTCCACAGTCTACTCTTCCTAACCCTACGGTAAATCGAGGAGAGACCGACCTTTATGAGTTGGAAGGATATAACATGGGGACATTGAGTCTTTATTTCTATTTTCTATTGCTGTCTAGGCATCAACTGCTTTTGTTGGATTCGAACTGAAATGTTTGCTGTCACTCTTTAAAAAATAGCTGGAAAAACAATATTTAGAATGATACCTGGTTCCAAAATTATAACATACTTGTTTCTCTGGTAAAATTTATTAAAAATTGTTTAGCCGTCTATCTGAAAAATATTTCATGTCCCTTAAAATATAACGTCCCTTAAAATATTGTTAATTCACGTCCCTTAAAATATTTCTTCAAGCTAGGTATGGATATCTGCCAATTTTACCAGAAAAAAAAACATAAAAATACTTTACATAGAAAATTAATTAAGAAAAAAAAATGGCTTCGCAATATAATAAGTGTTTGAAAATCATAATAATATGGGGGTTTTTTTTTTCATCACCAACTACAATTAAATTTTACTTCTAATCCTATTCCCTAGTTTTCAATGCATTTATGCATACATGTATGTCAATTAGATTTTCAAAAAGAAGAAAGAATCGTTTATTAAAAATATTCTCTCGTTCAACTGTCTTTTCATTGATTCTGTAATATAAAGCATTCATATAAAGATATTTATCAATAAACATATTTTCCTTTTCAACTCACAAAATAGAGTGAATGGCTTTTAACTTTTATACGTCACTTAGTTTTAGCTTAAGGAGAGAGGGGAAGGTAAAGTGATTTAATTCGATGTTCGTTTTATTCAAAATTTTAAAAACGTAAGACCGTCACGTTTATTTTTAAATAAAAGCAATATTTGTTCTTTTATATGTGTTTATTAAGCTGAAAAACTCTGGTTTTGAAGAAATATCTCAAAATATACTTTTTATTTATGCATCTTGTTCATACTTTTATTGAATAGGATGGCTCATGAACAACAATCTCAGCTATTTGCAAAAATAAATGGATTAATAAACAAAAAATTAAAATAAATAATAATAAAAACAGTCTTTCTTTTTGTGCGTGTGTGTAAATCGAACCAGTCCTGTTAAAATAGCAATAGTCCGTATTACCGTCCGTTATTTAAGTGGAGGTATTAAAATATACTTTTCGCTCGGTTAAAACTTCTAACAGTCATTAAAATATGAATTGCACAACAGTTCTTAAAAACTAATCAAAATTTTGAAACATTTCATTTGCAGAGACGATTTAATTACTAACTGATGAACCAATTAAGCAGTAAAGGTGCTTCAGAAGCATTTTCAATAATTACGTAGTCTATTGATCATCGTTTTTGAAACTAAATCCGTATCACAATATTTTTAACGAAGCCTTTTTTTAATTAAAAATTAAAAACTTGCTTTAAATTGATTAAAGTTTATAATTAAAGTAATCCATGCATAAAGGGATGTGAAGACTGGTTGTCAAATGGTGTAGGTCTCAAAAATCAATGGCTTATTCACTAAGCTATTTCTCCATGAGAACATAGATAGTGAAGCAGCGCTGGCCTGGCCTATCCTTGGGAGGATGAAAACCTCTCTCGACTGGAATGTTGTGGAACTGTGTACGCTAGAGAGAGCTGATGCACGTAAAATCTGACGTGGTTCAAATGTCCCTCTTGCTCAAACGATACCTGTGGAGAGTCCTTAATCCAGTTACTAGGTCTCTCACCTGGAATTGGTTCAAAATTAGGAGACCTAGATCTGTACAGAAGATATTTTTGTGAAAATAATTTTAATATTATATTGTGATGGTAGTAGTATTTGTAAAATAAATATATTATAAGCAGAATCGTAGAGAATTAAAAATTGTGGCGAAAGCGATCGATGATAGTGGTTAGCATTTGATGAATTGGTTGAACAGAGGGTTTTTCCCTGATTTACGTATTTTCCTTCTAACATCTTTACAAACACACACATATCTAGAATACTTGAGCATGCAGTAAACATCTTTATCGAAGGAAAAGAAAACGATCATCAACATGCAAGGTGTGAATAATTCCTTGCACTAAATAAAACATCACTTCCGAACTCTACAGATGAAGACGAATGAAAATGACCTATTTCTTAAATCATCGTAATTGAAGAAAACAGATTATTGACGATAATGACAATTTTTTATTTTTAGGATCACAATATCACAATATAGGCTTCTAGGTTAAATTGCACACGATCAATATTGAAGTAAGGAGAAACAACATATTTTCACATAAAATTAGAATATATTATGGGCACGGACAGAGGCACAAGCCCCGAAGGGCAAGTGCTTGTCCAAACCTCCAACGCAGCTCTACTCTGCTCGCTAACTTACAACTAACTGCTCATATTCAAAGATGCACAGGGGGGTATGTCACGAGATCAACTTTTTGCCGTTAAGCTATTACATGTGTAAGAGAGAAAAAAAGGAACACGAAAAGACTTTTCAAGAACATTCGATGCATGCAGCTGCACACAGAAAAACAAAACACTGCGGTTTGGGAGCAGTGCAATACTGCAAGTTAGGCTTTCATATGAATAAGTGTGAAAAGAGGATTGGAAGAAAAAATATAAATAAAACAGATTGCAGTTGCAAGTTTGATTAGCATAGCAGACGGCAGGAAATCGAAATGATTAAAAGTGCGTTATTGCCTTACAAATAAAATGGCTAAAAGGAAATTTGAAAGCTTTAAAAAGTGTTACTGTTAAAAACTTATAATTAATTAAATTTAGACAATAGTAATTAAGATTTGTATTAATAGTTTTTTATAAAAAATATGCACGTTGTGTCAACGTGACAAGATCTAAATAAGATTTCCTTGCACTTGGGCTTATTAAAATGGGACCTTCACCATCTTACATGGAGGGTCTGACCCCGCTCCATGGTTACCAGGGGGCATTACTGACAACAGCAACAACAATAGAGATAAAACCAATGTCCATTACTAGGCAAACATATCTGTCAAATAAACAAATAGTGTAGTTTCTATCTGAATAACCTGTCCACAAGGCGTTTAAGGTTTGACGAAAGTAGACGGTCGACCAAAACTGCGTCAGCATTTTGTACCAGATTTTATTACAGAACGATTTCTACGTCCTAGTAGAATAAAGGTTTACTCCTAAAAGTTATTGCTGGTTCATAAGTGACCGAGGAACTCGTGATCTTTTTATTCAAGCAGAATTGTAAATTTTGAACTGGAATGTAGAGTGGCAGGCCTCCTCGTGGTGCACCCTGGGTAACGCTAAACCTGTCATAGCTTTGCCTCGCTTCTTTTGGTCTTAAGGATTCTCCTGCGTGTACTCTTTGTGACTCTGGAGAACTTATGAATTTTTAGAGTACTGACGAATGCACTGCATTAAATTCCTTTACTTCAACTGTTTTAAAGTACTGGGAAGCTAGACAATGACTTAGTAGCCAAATGGCTGGCATTTGTATAAATAAATTTCGAACTAGTTATCGTAATAATTTTAGGTCTTCGGAAGTGCTCCACTAGGAAGCCAATCCACTTTAATGTGAAGGTAAGAAAGTATCCGTTAAGCCTTGATCTCAAGAATGTTACTTTGCCAAATTCTCATCTACTAATTCAGATTAGTAACTCAAATATTTAATTAAGTACAAAGTTTTTATTGTAATGTCCAGTACCTGATTTCCTGAATATATCTTCGTACATTGGATCTTCTAACTTGTGTTAATAATTACATGTTTTAACTCTTTTTCATCTTTATTTCTGAATTGAGTAAATAAAATATATTTCAGTCCTATCTTATTTTTAAGTAATTAGCATATATCTTAAGTTCACAGCACTGTAATATATTTCTAATTAACAAACTATTTTTAAAATGTTTTATGCTGGATATCAAATGTCAAATTATAATACAAAACATGTAATTTTTCAAATGATAATTAGGCTTTTTTAATGGAGTTATATATGCGCAATCAATGTTAAAATATTTAAAATAATAGTTTTAAAAATGTTTTAAAGCATGTATTTGATACTAAATGTAGTTCAAAGACGAGAATTTTTATTTCAAATGTATCTGTCAAGTGCTGAAAATGACAACTCCAAATAGCCTTATAAATCGGTCAGGTATTCTTTCTGTACTGAAAATGGTACTATTAATCAATGCTTGATACCGCTAATTCTGTTCCCTGACAGAGATGCTGTTATTGTTGTAGGATTAAGGCCAATTATCTTCCCATGGGATCCAGGCCTAAAGGTGGGTTGCCTTCCATGGGGGTTTTTTTAAGGGGTCTTAATTCGTTTTTACGTTACGTTTCGGAGGAAATCAAGGAAAACTCCGAACGGTTAGACACTGACAGAGATGATTTAAAAGCTTTGAAATACATTGGCATGGGTCGATTATGGTGATCCTGAACAATGTCTTTCTTTAAAGTCCCTGGATTTAGTTACAGAGACTCAACTCCGACCGACTCTCAGATCCGACCTCATTACTTTTGCAATTATACTAACCTTTTTCTGATAGGTAGAGCTCTGGCACAAATAGTGGGTTTAGTAAGTGATGACCTCTATGGCATACATAGTACCGATGCAATATCTTCAAAAGTGCACTTTGTAGAAAATATAATTTGTATTTTTGTTTGTCTTGCATGGCAACAAATTCTAGTTTTATTTGCTCCCTTGACAATCTGCGCTGTTTTAACTCAGCATGGCTCGTTCCTTTGGATTTATGTGGCTAAAATAGTTGGTGTAGCCATTTTCCCATACCTACTATTTTTACTGTAAACTGTTGAGGTCGTTAGCCCATACGCCGGGAAACTAAAACGAACCGTACTGTTCAATAAATAAAGTTCTTCCACAAAATCCTCCACAACATAAGCTCTGCGTGACTTTGAGTTACACATCCTCAACAGTGGACGAAAAAAATCTGCATTGTGCTCAAGGAATTGTATTAATCTGAGATATCTTCTTGAAAAAGATTCATCTTGCATAACAGACTATAGAACGTTGATTTTTCTGTGGCAAGAAATACCCTAAATCGTACTGCAGTATAGTGTTCCCGATTCTCGAATTGATATATAAACCAGAATAACATATATTTATTCCACGTAAAATGTTCTTTTGCCATGTATAGAGTGAAATGAATACTACAGGTTGCTCAGGTAGTTAAGCATCTGAAGACCTTAGAAATTCGTGCTTTGATGCTGTGTCAAGTCAGGACACAGTCCTGTAGTTCTATGGTTAGAGCTTTCATATATGCATACTTACCAAGGGGTCACTAGTTCGCCCAAATACAATTCTTCAATCTCATAAATTAAGCAAACTGTTCTGTGTAGATTCTGGGGAACCTAAGGTACTTGAAAAGATATTAACTCATCTGGACTAAGTTTTCAGCGCATGTCAGCTGATTTGTTTTAGCAATGAAGTGTTGCTAGCTTAAAATTGTTTTCATTTTTTGTTTAACCGTTTCTACTGCAGTCAACCACAGTTAAAAAGGTGAATCTTTCAAAATCATAAAATCTCTCTAAAAGTAACATAAGCAAGAAAAAAAAAGAAATAGCACTCGTGTTTTAAGGTAACTTTTAACGAAAGGTATCTTTTTGAAAGGAACAAAGTTATTTCAAAAACTAAACATTGCTAATGATTATTTACACTGAAAATCTGCTTAGTACATTTAAAAAATAATGTAATGAACAGAATATATTAAATACTACCTGAAGTACCCGTCGTTGACGGGTTAGTACTGAATGCAAATTTACAAAAAGCAAGAACTTTCGTCAGCATTGTAGGAGTACACAGAGTGGATGTAGTATGTTGTCAAAGTAAAGAAAGCAAAGTTATAATTTTTATGTATTGTTAAAATATTACAAGTTAGAGAGTAACTAAGTAATATCATTTCATTCGCTTTAGTCGTAATTATGTGATGCGTGAACGAATATTTACGCATATTGAAATAATTTTCGCAAAATCTCAAAATCTAATCAATATTTTTGAAAAATTCGAACTCTAGAATTTAAGTTGAGTGACAACCTATCCTGTCACCAAATTTTGTTTTATTCACTACAGTCTTTATTTCGTGATGCTGGAACAAAATTTCAGCATTTTAAAACGATTTTCACAAAATCTCAAAATGTAATCAAAATATTTTAAAAATTCAACGCCCATAAATTAAGATTAGCAACGACCTACCATATCACCAAATTTTGTATCATTCCTATGAGTCGTTATTACTCGATGCTTGAAGAAATATAAACGTAATTTGAGAGAATTTTCACAAAATCTTAAAATCTAATAAAAATGTTTAAAAAATTGAACACCTATAGTTTATGTTGAGTAATCATCTATCATGTGACACAATTTCATATCATTCGCTTTAGTCGTTATTACGTAATGCGTGAACAAAGATTCACTCAGTTTTAAACGATTTTCACAAAATCTCGAAATCTCATCGATTTTTTTTAATTAGATGCTTATAGTTTAAGGTGAGTGACCACCTATCATTTTACCAAATATCATTTTTTCACCTTTGCAGTTATTACGTGATGTGCGAACACAAATTTATGCAGTTTAAAACGATTTTCGCAAAATCACAAAATCTAATCAAGATTTTTTTTAAATCGGCGCCTATGTTTTAAGTTGAGTGACCACCAATCATGATTCCAAATTTCATTTCAATTGCTTCAGTCGTTTATACGTGATGCTTGAACAAGAAAAGCGTCACAGACAGAATGACAGAACGACAGACAGACAAACTTTTTTTGAGGGTCGCACCGGATTCCCAGGTGTTTGAAACGGTTAGAAATCGCAAAATTTTTGAATTCCAAGAAATGTACAGACAAAAGTCTAATTTTATTTATATAGATAAATATGTTCAGCTCGTTTTATTTGTCTTAAAACATTGTGTTAATAGAAATATTTCCTTTATATCTTAATTTTTGTACAAAGAAAGTATTTGTACAAAAGGAAGATATACAGCAGATTTATATATTTACTTTATAAGCCATTTATAAACTTTTATCTTACTATTTATTTATGCTGAGTTGTTTTAATCTAGAGAATTATACAAGAAGAAAATATTCTTTTCGTGAAAGTCATATCACTAATAATCCTCCTCCTTTGGTTTTTAAAAGCTCTTGAAGGAAAATTTTAGTCTTTAGGCTCAGATAAAATCTCATGAACTTTCTTAACTTTTTAAATAATTCATCAAAAAGGTTTATCCTCTGTCTTTTTCGTGCTTCTTATCAAGAAACTCTTTAAAACACAAGAGAAAAAAAAACAAAAGATGTTTGGATCCTCTCAAAAACGACTCCCTAGGAGTGCATTATTTGTAAAGTTTTTACGTTAAATTAAAAAAAAGAAAAAACGTTTTTTGGAAGTTCTTCGTTTCATTCATTTTCACTCATTTTACCTTAGATGAGTGGAATTTGTTCTTTCAACACAATCATCCTAGCATAAATTCTCAATCAGTGAACCTTTTCTAAAATAATGGTGCCCGCATTAAGAAATATGGTTCATCAACATAAAATTGTGAATAATAATTTTTTTTCCTTCTGCAAAGTTTATTCAAATCCTGTGCAAAATTAAAAAAAGAAAGAATCGAAATCCTGCAGTGACTAGGATCTGACAAAGTCTGGATGATTTGAATTTCAATGAGTATAAAGATTATTTGATCAATATGACCATACATAAATATTTAAAGGCATATAGTACACATTTTATGTTCGGTTGTTTTCAGCATAAGAAATATATAAATTGTAGTTTAAAATCAAAGTGATTATGAAATAAATTTCTTTTGGAGTTTAAAATTTGAAGTTTTTAAAATGCAAACCTTTCATCAATGCTTAAATAATTTTCCAAATTCGCCAGTAATTTTATATGTATGAAATTACGAAGATTAACTACACTGCTGGCCATCGTAAATGCAACACCCTGAAGGAAGCATGCAAATAATATGAAATTTACAACATGCATTAGCTGAGGTGAGATATGCAAATGATTAGAATTTCAGCGCAGACGCACATCAAGCGCGCCTGTGGCGCCACCTCAAAGCGCTATTTAAGGCTTGGAGATTTCGACGGTTTCAAGTACAGCAATTGTGTTTTTCTTGCTTTTTTTTCAAAAAAACGATAAATTATGCCTCGTAGGAAACAACGATCATCTTTTGATCAAGTATCCGAGTTTGACAGAGGAAGGATAGTGGCATACCGAGATTGTGGGTTATCTTTCAGGGAAATCGGTCGTCGTATTGGACGAAACCAAACAACTGTGATGCGGATATGTGATCGTTGGGTGCAGGAGGGTACGACGGACAGACGTGATCGACCGCATCGACCTCAGTGCACCACGTCACGTGATGACAGGCAGATTGTACGCATGGCAGTGACGGACCGCTCAGTCACATCACGAACCATATCACAGCAGATTCAGTCTGTAACGCATCATCCAGTGTCTGCGCGTACCATTCGACGTCGTTTACAGCAGAATGGTCTGTCCGCAAGACGTCCGTTGCTTTGTCTACCTCTGACGCGGAACCACAGACGTCTCCGCCGCCAATGGTGCGATGAAAGAAGGATGTGGACGACAGAATGGAATGAAATTCTCTTTACTGACGAGTCACGCTTCTGTATGCAACACCACGACGGTCGGATTCGAGTCTGGAGACACCGTGGAGAGAGGATGCTGAACAGCTGCACTATGCACCGTCACACTGGTCCTGCACCGGGTATTATGGTATGGGGCGGTATCGGATATCTCTCTCGCACTCCTCTAGTACGCATTGCCGGTACTTTAACCAGCCAGCGCTACATCTCCGAGGTGTTGGAGCCAGTTGTCCTTTCTTACCTTCAGGGCTTGCCAACAGCCATATTTCAGCAGGATAATGCACGGCCACACGTGGCACGCATTGTCCAAGGGTTCTTCGTCAATCACCAGATTGAATTGCTTCCCTGGCCGGCGCGCTCTCCGGATCTTTCGCCGATAGAAAACATGTGGTCCATGGTTGCTCAACGACTGACCCAGAGTTCATCCCCAGCTGTCACACCAGATCAACTTTGGCAACGTGTGGAAGCTGCTTGGTCTGCTGTACCCCAAGAACACATTCAAAGTCTCTTTGAATCAATGCCGAGGCGTGTGGCAGCTGTGATCTCCAACAACGGCGGCTACTCTGGGTACTGATTTTGGCAGGAACCACGCTTCATAGAATGCTGTAAATTTAATCATTTGTTACTTGGTCAACATGTTATCTACACAATAAATTTTGTTGTGATATCTCTTGTTTTTCTTGGTGTTGCAATTTGGGTGGCCAGCAGTGTATATATCAATAAATAATAGTAAATTGAGTATTATTTAATTTTTTGAAAATTTGAAAGCCCATTCTTGGTTACCAAGTAAATATGTATTTAAAGAAAGTAAAAATTGCCAAAAAAATTTAAGGAATTCCCAGTAAATTTATCTAAAAGAAGCTGGAATTTAAGACTATACTGCATAAATAAGTAAATTTTGAACTGCAGCTTTAAACTCTATTTAAGCCCAGACGTTAAATAGAAAGTAATGAATTTTAAATGGGAATACAAACAAAGTAAAATAGGATCAATACTTATATTTCTAATTAAATTTATTTTTACCACTTTGAAAAACAATAAACTCTGAGCAAAAGAGACTAAACTGCAATCTTATAAATAAAAATGGAAATCTGTTCGCTTGTTTGGGTGTTTATACAAATGGCATGCATATCCACACAGTTTGGTCGATTGACCTGAAATTTTGCTCAAATACGTAAGTCAATACATAGAAACTTTTGCTCTATTTTTAAAAATCTGAAAAATTCACCTGTTCCCCAATTTTTAGCAATCTTTTGCTATTTTCATCTCCTTTGAATTCGGAGGGTAAAAAAGTTTAATCATGTGAGTGACACAAACTTCTCCCATAGGCAGATTTGACCCTTGGCCCTTGTGTGCATTACCTTATTAAAACAACACAACATTTTAAGCAGTTATTTAAGCAGCAGAAGAGGATGAATCCTTACCTCAAAAAATTTCTTTCGATTGCATTTCACATGTATCTAATATATAGCTACACTGATCACTGAGAGATTCACTTAAGAGATTTGCAGATTTTACTTAAGATATTTGCAGATAACCCATCTAATCTTTTTCTGAAACGCTGTCACGTGAGATGCATGGACATTTCCTCAACATTGCCTCTGTATAGTTTGAGTTGATTGAGATTTTGCGTTATAGCAAGCTTACATGTGTGCTTTTTCACAAGGTTTTTACTTATTTTAACGTTTTTACTTATTTTAACATTTTTACCATAGTATTTTGAGTGTTTTTTCCCTACAGGAAGGGCATCTGTCTACGAGGAGGGGGATTTTTGATGCTTGTGTGATTATGGCAGGGCTACGCTAGAGCGATATGCCTTGGTCGGAGGACCTTTATAAGGGGCCGTCTACCATGTTTAGTGTCTTTTCTACTTGTCCATGGTGGACCTGCGTCTGAACACAGGGCGAACAAAAAGCTTCTCGCATACGTCTGCATGCAAGATGAAACTTGGGTGGAGATTAAATACATCGAGGTGAAGATTTCAGATGAAAATTTATTAATGGAAAATTTCTCCGATATCTGAAAAAGCATCTAAGAAGAAAAACCATATTTAGAGAACAGAAATGCAAAACTCATAATATGACATCCTAATATAAGTCAAAAATATTCATTCACATGTATCACAATACATGTATTACAAATTTAAAATTTGCATTTAACAAAACCAATGTTACCAACTTTTCCATTGAAACGTGCTACTTGCACCGTGCTTCCTGATATTGATTTCTTCAGGCATGATGTAAGCTTACTGGTCATTTAAAAAAAAAGTTAATCTTAACGTTAAAAAATAAAAAAGGAAAAAAATGTTATGCATATATTCTTATCAGAATGTTTAGATTAAAAAAAAACTTTTAAATTTCAGATGATGAACAGCGAAAACAGTATATGCTGTACACTTTGATATAGGTATATGATACTAATGAGTATTTATTTACTTCTTTGTTGTTATATAAATATAAATTTTTCATTCTGCAAATAAAATAATCATGTTTCGAACTAAACTCTTGAACTCGAATATAGCTAATCTTACCTAAATGATTCATTTATTATACACAATTATTCCAATAAAGTTATATGTATTTTTATGGTTTAAGTCAAATTATATAAACAAAATAAAAAGATGTTTCAGAATTTTCAAAAGTTATTTACAGTATACCTAGAATTAGCATTATGACTTCTTATCACCAGAAGGTTAATGATAGCGTTTCAACAAAAATAATATGCAGAGCTTCGTTCGAGGTAACTCAATTATTAAATGCTGAAAATGAAGCAACTAATTCTATTAACTCTCTGAAAATTTACAAGACGAGTATTACTGCTGAAGATATGTTTCGAAATATTCTTACTTAAAATGTTATATTATTTCATTAATTTACACTGATATGTTTATTCACTTAGTAGAAACTGATGAAACTGGTTTAAATATTTCTTATTTAATTTTAAATCTTTTTTTGTTTTTGTTTTTGTTTCATAAGTAATTTTAACTGCACGTCATGACGAAATCACATGAATATAATTTTAAGCCAAAACATTTCAGTCTAATTAAAGCAGATTTCCAGTCGAACTTTCTGAAATAATTGACAAATATTTTTCGTTTCATTTGATTCAGAACTTTTTCTCTTCTCGGGAATTGCAGCAATCGTAAATTCCTAAGATCACATATTTTTCTAGAATTTATTTTTAATTAAAATGTTTACAGTGAAGTAAAAACAATAGTTTTAAATTACAGCAATTAAACAGAAATTTCCAATGTTTTATTGCTGTAAGTGCGATGTTTTATTGCTTTTTACATCGGGAGCTGCTGTAACGTAAGGACTTCTTTATCTGAATTATGTGGTTTTTAAGTGGTATTTGTCTCCAGTGCAACTTACTCATACAGCATGATGCGACTGGAACCCAGGGAGTCTAGGATTATAAAACGACACAACTCTCTGCTTCCTGAGAATTCATCTTTCCTAAGATCCAGTGCCAGTGTTCTTCTAACTTTTCCAAGTACAACGCTAAACCAGTCCAGTATTTTCTTCTCTTTAAAAGAAACATGCATTTCAACATTGCCTTTTATACAGGGCGTCTCAGTTAGACTTTCAGAACTTCGAGGAGAAGTAGGGTTCAGTAGAACAATTGGAATCGCATAGAAATGTGGTGTCGCAGAGGTCGTTTTCATGCAGCCATTAAAAATCAGTTGGAAAATATTGTTGAAGTAATAAACAGAATTCCAGCTATAGTTTGTAACAGGCAAATTATGACATACAAAAAACTTTTTACTTAAATTTAGTTTGAATACTTTTATTACTTTAATGATGCAATACTCACAGCATAAACCCCTTATTTATGATACATAGTTAAGAAATATGACTTCATTGCTTATTTGGAAGTGATTATTACTAGGTGCTTGAAGATGTCATTTGCGAACCACATTCCTATGTGATTCCGAGCCATCTAGATGTCCCATACTTCCCCTCGAAGTTCTGAAAGTTTTAAAATGAGATGCCATATGTACTACCTGTGTACCCGTTCTTTGCACGGAAAAAAATCAAATATAATTTTTACTCATCCGACTGAAATTTATATCATTGTTGGCGAATTTCCAAAAGTGCAATATTTCTTTTAGTCGTCATTTGAACTTCGCTTTACATATAATAATTTGAGATAATATGTAGTGCAACTGCAAAATTGCAAATTAATAATACAAACACTTCGTCAGTGTTAATTTCGATGAAAAATTGAAACGTAAAAGATTTTTGAAAATGATCTATTCACTTTCAAAATTTCTTATTTCTAGAGAATAAAATTTTGCAAGTTCTATTATTACGCCTCTAAAATAATCTATTATTTACGAAATATTCAAAATTCATTCAATGCCCGCCAACATGCACAGTTGCAAGGAGATGACGAACAGACAACCGAAATCATAAGCACTTTTCAGCCATTTTGAAAAGTATTAAAAAGAAACAATAAGTGGTATGTACATTTTACAAAAAAGAACACTCCAAACTGCAGAATCAATACATTTGTCAGCAAAAAAATTAATTGGTTGGTAATTTAAAAACTGTATTAAAACGACTGATTATTATAAATAAATAGGGTTAGCAGAACTATAAATTG
Organism: Cheiracanthium punctorium; assembly: GCA_038373885.1. NCBI lineage: Eukaryota > Metazoa > Arthropoda > Arachnida > Araneae > Cheiracanthiidae > Cheiracanthium > Cheiracanthium punctorium. Next base: position 16,448 of record JAWZYV010000203.1, read on the forward strand.
CAAACTTCGAAATAAGTTTTCATTATTCATGTTAAATCACACTTTGGTGAAAAAGAAAATAGGCGAAAATGTTCAAAGGTACACATAAGACGTAAATATCGAATAAGTAAAGGATTCTGTCAGCGCTGTTAACAAAGGTTGCCAGAAAGAGCAAATAAAAGAAAAGGTACTTAAGTATAATCCCGGCGGTCCGCCAAGAGGAGCGATTTTCGGCCAAGATAAATGCCGAACACATGAAATTACGGATGGTTCGGAATGCAATTGGCAACAGACTGCTAGCATATCTGACGAAAAAATAGTTTGGCAGGAATAACCGCCGGGATAATACATAAGTACCAAAAAAAAAAAAACGATTATTTTTCTAGAAACTGCTTAACTGCAAAACTAACACCACGAAGGCAGTTTTTAAGAAGTGGAGGGAGATACCGATTGTGATCTAAGGGAAATATTTTTTTTATCAGAAACATACTGTGCAGTACTGCAAACAAATAATATTTTTACAGCTAACCTAGATTTTAGCTTCCATCTTGGCAAATATATGGGGACTTTTTCCGACGTTTGTTACATTTGTAAGCAGTGAATCGACAGAATAGAATAATAAAGCTGAATTTCTGTTCTAAAGCTTGATCCTAAAGTGTTTTAAAATCACGCCAAAGTGGCAGCTAAACTGTAGCTTTAACTTTCTACTTAATTTAAACAAAATTAGGAACAATATTTGGATATTTTGCCACCAATGTCGCCTTTTCGTTCTCTGGTGATTCTTTAGCGACTTGCGCATACCAATACTTGATAATCATGGCAACCCAGTATCAAAGGCAACCCAGTATGGTTGCCATTGAAATAGTGCTCTATGCATCCTTCTTCATTATCTAAGCAGATTGGCGTATTTAACACCTTGAAATCTTTCATTTAGTTGTGGTGGCAAATATTTACGCTATGCCCGAAATTCGTGTAATATTCAGTTAGATGTCTGCGTTTCAAGAATTCACAAAAATATTTATTATTGTTTCCATTCTAATCCTGGAAAGTTTCAGCACCTTTGTAGTCCTCAACAGCATTTTGGTAGTAATGTTAAAGCAAGTAAACGTCATGGCAAATATTAAAAAGTCATGATCTCAAAAAATATTGTTTATTGTCCTTGAAGATAGTTACTGTAAGCAGTGTGGCACTACAGTTTCATCTTGAAGGAACTGGCAAAAGATGGATTCTTAAAAATCCTGTGCTCAAACTCAGAATAGTTGATGAAACCATCACCATCTATGTCACATTCCGAAAAAATACTTTCAATCGATTCCTCATAGACGTGATTTTTAAGTACATTTCTTCCTTTCAGTCTAGTTATCATTTCTTTTATATCTTCCTCACACAACAAGTTATCGTCGTTAAAATCGTATATCTTAAAAGCGTAGTACGCTTTCATTTTAACAGGTGTATCCTCACTGAAAATGGAGATCATATTAAGAAACTCGTCGAAAGTCATGAAGTTGTCGGATTCCGCAAACGCATTTACAATTCTGTCTTTGAAAGGATTCATGCGTAGCTCTTCACAATTTAAAACTGCATCGACAGGTGCTGACGGGTTTTTATCGTGTTCTGTAAAGACTGCTCCCAAACTTTCGAATCTTTGATAAACACGACGAATTTGTTCCACAGTCAAATATGTAAGTGCTTCATAATCGGCTAAGTCGGCTTCTGTGAGCAGGCAGATTCTTCTTTGAAACAAGTTTTTGAATCTGTTACCGGCAGACCTACAGCTTTCTACACAGTCGGAAATGAAACCAAATTTAAACATTGACAGGAAGGTTAGCCAAAACGCGGCGATTTTTTACGTTGGCGAGAGTGGGGGTCCTAAAGTAGGAATCAACCAACATTTCTAAATGTATGATATGCAAACAAAATAATACGTATCAAAATATAATAGATAAAGCCTTGATGGTAAGTAATAAATAATGCATAATTAATGCATATTATCTATATAAAACCGTTTACATGAGTTAAAAAGACTAAGCAGTCTCAAGTAAACTTAACATCGATATCGTATTGTAGTAAAATTTCAGAATATTCTATAATCGTAACAAAAATGAAAATTATATAAAAGATTCATATCGATTTATAAGCTGTACTCTTGTATCATCGTTTTTTTAAATGCATAACAATATAAAACCATGGATGATAATCTCTTTAATCAAGTTTTTTTCACTGTTAGTGTTTATCTGAACAAGAGGGGAGGGGGATTTTTCCCAGCTCTCTTTAACAAACCGGTACTGAAATCGACGATAGTTTTATGTCACAAATTGCGAATTGCATTAAGACTTATATAAAGTTAAAAGCCTCTCAAAAGCTATTACGTCACAAGTGGAAGAATTTCCTAAGTTTTCAGATTTTGAACTTTTAGGAATAGAGTGGAAACCCATTAGAGATATGAATACATGACTTAAACGAGTAGAAGCAAGACCATGAGGCAGGATCCATCTTGTATAAGGCAAAGTCCCGATTGATAAACTGTAAAGTAGTTTAAAACAACATGATTCCAGATTAATAGAAAAGGTTTTTTTACTAACTTTTAAACCTTTCTTTTTAAATACTGCTTCATGTTCCAGGGTCATACATTTAATCAATAGAATTCTAGTGCTGAGAGTATTATGTTTGGCATGAAAAATGTGTAAGGTTAAGGTGAGACTGCTCTATTCCACCCATTGAATTATACAGGGTGTCCCCAAAAGTTTGAAACACGCTTTAATTCTTTATTTATTAGAGAGCAATGTAATTTTAAATATTTCTCAAAATAAGTTAGGAAAAGGATTCTGTGAAGAAAAAATCTGGAGTGACTCCACTCGACTTTCCGAACACTTACGATTAAGATCATTACCAAGCACTTAAATAAATTTTAATCGATGAATAATTCAAACATATATACTAAATTGAAACTCAATCGAATGCGCCGTTTAAACGCTTGCGCACTTTCAAGAATTTCTCCCCATATGCCATTATGCCATAACATAAAAGAAAGTTTTCTCGTAGCCCTTTAGGAGAACTATAAGTCCTATACACACCAAAATCAATACCGGTCTTAGGATGGTGATTTATAACATATATACCCAATTTGAGCTCAATCGAATCTACCGTTTAAACGCTAGCGCACTTTCAAGAAATTCCCCCCATAGGCCATAATGTAAAAGAAATCTTTGTCGTAGCCCTGTAGAAAAACTATAAGTCCTATACACACCAAAATCAATAAAGGTCTTGCGACGGTGGTTTATGACATATATATCCAATTTGAGCTCAATCGAATGCTCCGTTCAGGAGCTATCGTGTTCAATCACATACACACAAACACACATACACACACACACACATACACACACACACACACATACACACATACATACATACATCTCGTAAAAATAGCATAAATGGATTCAGAAGCCCTCAAAACGTGTAAAACCACCAAAATCTCGAAGTCGAATTTTTTCATGATTACAATACTTTCCATACATGGTACATGTTCGGAAAGTAAAAATGCATCTTCTAAATTGTCAAATTGTTAGACATTTTAAATTTGCATAGGCCCCTGGTATAAAAAAATTCCCCAACTAGTAAAGTGTTCTCCATATACTCATGAAGTGATTTACAATAGTTGAGAGTTACATCCTAAAAAATATCAGAAATATGAAGATAAATATATGCTGACTTAAAATACTTTTCTAAGTCTCTCGAAGGGAAAAAATCACGTGGAATGATCAAGTTTCAGGGGTCGTGCAGAAATTACGGAATAAAATAATGTTTTATATATCCTAAAATTAAACTTTCACATACAAATTCATGTATAGCAGGCCCCTGATCATCTTCGTTTTTAAAATATCTCTGAGATGTTATATGATGAAACGCTAAAATTTTGTCCATCACCACATAAGTGTATGGGATAAATTTTACTAATTGTTATTTATTTTGCGTGGGGATTATATACAAATTAAAACCTGTAACTTATATATAAAAAATCTGGAGTGACTCCATTCGACTTTCCGAACACTTAAGGTGCGTTCAGACTACGTTCTTATTTTCGTTCGAGTTCTTATAGCAGCTATCGGTCTCAGTTATGACGCCAGTTAGCGACGATAAAACCAGTTTTCTGGGATTTAAGTTATTTCCAAATCGGTGCCTAATGTCTCTATGATTCCCCCCTCTTCTTTTGTTGACACGTTTTCAAGGTGGGGAAAGGATATCAACATCAATCATTTTTCCCGCATGCACCGTGCTCAAGTCTTTTTCGTTTCACCTAGAACTCTCCCCTCTCCCAACGGATGCGAATACGTCATTGCAAAACTTTCAAGTCCAGTGTGTGAACGCTCTGATTTTTTGTGCTTACGATTTTTGCGACATTAGCTACAAGAAAAACGGTAAAAACGCTAGTCTGAACGCACCTTAACGATTAAGATCATTCCCAAGCATTTAAATCATTTTTAATCGATGAATAATTCAAACATATATGCCAAATTGAAGCTCAATCGCATGCGCCGTTTAAACGCTAACGCACTTTCAAAAATTTCTCCCAATATGCCATAATGTAAAAGAAATCTTTGTCGCACTAAAACTATAAATCCTATATCGAAAAACTATAAATCCTATATA
>JAWZYV010000204.1:0-26244 GCA_038373885.1 Cheiracanthium punctorium
TAAATAAAATTTTTTCATATTTAAAAATTTTAGTTAAAAATATAATACATATTTATGTACACAGACATTACGTATATAGACGTCACCGTGGATGACGAGATATACAGGCTACGACTTGAAGAGTCATGTGACAGAGGGGCTGTGACCATTTTAGTATGGATATCTTGTACTAAGGGGGGTCAAACTCTCTTGGTCACATGATTTTCCGAGTGCAAAAGGGTGTGCCTAAAATGTCAGCACCACAACCAGTGTATTGTCAGTTACAAGACAACACGAAAAACTAGTCAAAATGGACTCGCGGTTGATCAAAATGGATCGTGCATACATGCATATGTGCATAAGTTGAAACGGAAAAATCCATCAAAGTAAATGAGATTGTCAAAATCAAGTTTTTCATCAAAATCTCTAACGAAAACTTTCGCGATTACAATACTTCCTTTCACTTTGGACAAGGAAGTAAAATGACGGTTAGTAAATTTTTTTTCTAAAATACCATGCTTCTAAAGTACCATGCTTGACATTTACGCTGTTTTTTTTTATACTTCTCCGAAATTAAACAACCTAAATTATTAATCCTTGCCCAGAGAAATATCCGAATAGAACACAAAACGAGTGTATTTATTCAAAATTTGAGATGCAATAAGTTCTATTTTATAATTCCGAAATCTTCGTTAAAACATTTTCACATCTGTAAATAAAATTTGAAATAATTATATGTGTTATACGTGCGTAGATCAGCCTTTTTCGTGATCCCAGTTTGAAAAAAAATTAAAAATATCAATGTATGCACTTGACAGTAATCTTCTATAAAACTTGTTTATTTTGTTGAAGGTTACCTTCATATTCTTTAAATAAATTCGTCATATTCTTTAAATAAAAATAATATGCTTTGCTATAGATTTTCTTTTCTTTTTCTTGCTTTTTTTTCAAAATTGTACAATATTTCCATTATGTCGAGGCTTTATCATGACGAATCACTCCTAATTTATGTCGTTGAGCCAATTTTTTTGGTTATTGGCAATCTATCTTCATTAAATTCAAATTTAGTCCCTTTCCAAAACTTTCTACAGAAATATCACTTACGTATTTACCCACTATTTTCGACTTTATTTGTCGGTTACTCGTAAAGAAAAATCGGTTTATTTAGAGAATTTTTTTCATCAAAACAGTCTAAATTCTGATGGATTTTTTTTTTTCCTTTTCCCTTTCTGATGTTGTCTGAGTATCATATTTTTGTGTTTGCTCTCTCTTAGTCACTCCACAAGCTTACCTAACGAAGCTTGTAATTTGTGGTTGAAGATTAAATAAAAACAAATGAATAAAAAGTTAACGTGATGGGAAAGAAGTTTTCAAGAAAAGTATGAAATATACTTTTCTAGAAAATATGTTATAAATATGTATTTCATTTACATCTTATGTCGATAAATTGAAAAGTGTTGTTTTTTAGAAAAAAATCTTTCTTTCTTCCTTTCTTTCTTTTTTACAAAATAAAATGCTGAAGCCTTTATGAGCAAATTCCTGACTAATTTTACATAATGTTTTTATAAAATAATTTTTTAAGTGATATTTTACGTCCACCCACATTAAACAGTAGAACCGAATATTAGGATAGTTTTACTAAACACCGTTTAGAAGAAAAACTCCAACTGTCTTGTTGTATAATTAAGGATGTTTTCAAAAAAATGTTATTTAATGTAGAATTGTATCGGTTCAACTTTCAGTCAACGAGGAAAAACGAAAGAATTCATTTAAGATCGTCCTTCGAAAATTAGACGAAATTATATGCTAATATGACACACATAAAATTGAAATTATCTGCTGGTCAACAGATTTAATAAAAATTACTAAAATTTAGCCTATCGCTGTTCTGCGTAAGGAAAAAAAAGACGAAGGGGGAAAAAAACGAAGAACACTTTGAAAAGAAGAGTCAACAAACCCTTTAATCTGTTTTAAAATGCCATTTAATATAAGGAACCAAGCAGTCATATACATATGAATTCAATAGATAACTTATCTAAGCTCCCGAATAAAGTCTATTAAAATAGAAATCTGGATGTGTTTTAGAAACGCACTGCAACCACATGCCTCTGATTATCACATAAGTTCTCTATAATTTTAATCTGCAATACCACTCTGCATTTCCGTTAAGCTTTTTACTTTTCATTACTAGAAACTGGAATTGTTCGGTGGTGTAGATACTCATATTGGGGTTCCAAATCTCTGGTGATAGTCATGTTTAATTGCTAGAATAAAAAGAACGTCAAATGAAATTTAATGATCGTATAGAGTCATTTAAATTTGTATTTTTATTACAGTTATAAATAAAGGTGTGTGGAGAGAATTATTGAACAGTTATAATAATTTAATTCGACTTATTGTTTAAATTGATTCCTTAAAATTTGGAAATACATAAAGGATTTGAGAGTTTTCATAAATATTCGAATAAATTTAAGCTGTGACAGAAGTTTACAAATCTTTTTATTGAAAAATTAATCAAAATAACATGAAAAAGAGCACTTAATGCAGGTAAATCATAAAAGATGTTCAAATTAGTCTTTCGCTTTTTACTTCTCTCTCTCTCTCTTCCCCTTTTTATTTTTTTAATAAATTGAAAATTGCATCTTAAGAAAAATATATTTAGCATTAGTTTTATACAAAGTAAAATAATTTATTTTTGTTCAACCCCGTATAGCCGAAATAAAAAAAAACTTAATTTAGACCATGCAAATAAATACATTGTATAACTTAGAATTGCAGTTATTTTTAAAGTGGATAGTAGTTGAGTGTTCAATATTTACGTGTTCAAAATACTTTAAAGGTACGATAAGTAACTAACAGCAGTGTATCTAATCTTGAAGTAATGCAAATTTTGAAAAAAAAATGTCCTGCTACTTCAAGTGCATAAAAGAGCTTGCTTACATTATATATAGCTAAAAGACCTGTTTTTAAATTTTATTTATAGCGTGGAGAGCTTATTTTACGTTATAAAGAAAAAAATCCTCCAGAGGAACTTATGTTAGTGCTTACAGCACAAAGGTATTCTATAAAAATAAAAATTTACATTCAGTTAATTTAGTGATGTAAATAACACTTTCTTAGCAAATGCAGAATTTTTTTTCTACTTTTACACCAAACGGTGAAAAAATGAGAAAGTTATACATCTCAACAATATTTAAAGCACGAGACTTAAAAAAAAAAGTTTGAGCTTCTGCCTAGATTTAAATACATTATTTCTCTCTTGTTGTTTATCGAAATGAGCTGGGTATTTTTCGTATAATATGTTTGCTTTCGCTTGTACGAAACTTAATCACTTTCATTAATTCGTGCATTTGAATTTTAAATACTCTCTCAGAATCACAGAAAGGAGAAAAGCATACATACTTACTTCTATACTACCAATTAGGCTTACCGAAAGAAGTGAGGCGAATAGAGGAATAGAGAATCGAAGTTTTAGCTGCAAATAAGCTTATTGAATATTTTTCTGGTGGAAATAAATTTGAAGCGACTTTATATAATATTTAAGTTGGACGTACTCACAGATAAATATGTCATATTTATTTATTTATTTATCTAGTTTACTCGTAGTAAAAATTCTTGATTAAGAGCATTCACGAGTGCTTTAGATTTGAAAGCTTATTCTTCAATGTATAAAAGAGCAGTCTGATTACATTCGTTATTTTTTCAAGCATACAAAGCATTTATCCTGTGTATGTTTTAATTTAAATAACAAAATACGTAGCTTTAAAGTTATTATATTAATTAAATATCAATTGTAAAAAATTATGAATATTTGAAAATATGTAATTATTTTTTAGTTATTTATAAGTTCCATTCTATCCCTTTTATTAAAATGTTAATATTTATTAAGAATATACCAAATTCTATTACTATTTAACACTCACATTTATTAAAATATATTATACACTAAGAAACACATAAAGGAATAAAACCTAATAAATTTTAATTTTTACTTTGATAAAATTTAGAAAAAATTAAAATGTTTAAAGCAAGTTCCATTTACTATGCTTATGCATGTGATCCTACGAAAGTTCATTCACCAACTAAACCCAATGCATTTTGTTCACATACATGCTTCAAAAATGTTGTTATGAATTGTGTTCATTGTAAATATTTAATTTTGCATAGCTTTAAAATTTTCTCGGAAAAATTATGTACATAAACTTTCGGTTAATTACTAAACGATTTTAAACGTATTCATTTTTTAACAGAGCATGATTATTTTCTGGATAGGCTTGTGCTATAAAGTAAAAAAACTCGTATAAAACTATATAAAACCGAATAGTCTGACTCAGAAATATTTTATAGTACATAAGATTTTTCTTATTGCATTAAACTTTGGAAACCTTTTGAATGAAAAAAGTTTTTGATCTACCTCAAAATGTGTAAAATAAGTGCACGGATAAATCTAGAACTTCGCGAGTGAATTAAGAGCAATTTCCTTCTGAGGTGACATAGAATCTCTATTCACGTCGATCCATTTCAACTTATTTCCAGGTTAGCACGAAACAGGATATTAAGATCTTAAAGTAAAGGAGAAAGTGAGAAAGCGTTAAACTAGGAGAATTCTACAAAATGTGCACTTTTCCCTATTTTTTCTTCTTTTTTTACTTGAAAATTGCTTGAGTGCATTGGTACTGAATAATAGATGTTATTCTTTTATTAGCAGATGTTTTATTTCAAGTTGGTGATTTTAATGAATAAACTTAGGATATCCGTTGCAATTTCAAATTTGCTTTTAAAATTTTTCGTCAGAGGGAAAATAGCTTGCAACAACATCTGGATACTAAATAAAACTTTTCTTACATTAATTAGTTTTAGAATCACCAGATGCTTGCTGGAATTAAATTAAAAAAATATATCACCATTTCATAAAATAAATAAAAACTTTGTGAAAAATACACACATAAAAAGTTACTTATAAGATGTTGTTTCCTTGTGGCAACTTGCTTGTTTGTTTATCTTTTTCAGTTACCTCAGCTCTGTGAGTCGAAGGGGTTGTCTGATCCAAAGAAGTTTTTGGTCGAAACTATCGTAACATTTTATAAGTAACTTTTTATGTGTGTTTTTTATGTGTGAGACATCGAATTTTTGAGAAATAATTTAATCAAAGTTTATGTATAATGAACTGAAATGTAAAAGCATCAATCCTACTTTTAAACTATACCAACAATTAGTTAAATTGTTTTATGTTTTACTTGTTTAATTAAAGTGTTTAACATATTTCGTTGGCCCAAAAGCTAAAAAGTTAATAAATAAATAATTTAAGATTTGAAAGAATGAAAATGATGTAGGCTTTAATTTTTAAAAAGATCTCATCAATTTATGCTGTTTTTATTTAAACGGAAAGATTTGAGAACCAATGTTTAGTATACTTAGCATTAAAAAGGTCCCGTCTGACGATAAAATATTGATTTTTGTATTTGATGTCTATGCTGACGCGATTCTTACCCACTTTGGAAAACTTTGTTCCCTCCATGTACGAGATATTTCGCCTGGAAGTTTGCCAAAGTTTCCGAGTCCAGGTAGTGGCGACATCTGTTCATCAGCGGTTGAAGAGTGACTGCTTGAAAAGTTACACAACTTCTGAGAGAAACGGAATTGATTTCCTCGGAACTGGACTTCGCGAACACTCGTAATTGGTGGAAGCCGTGCAGTCAATCCATGTTCTCTTTCTTTTGTTGAAGCTGATGTAGTTACAATTCGTGGGCTCGTTATTAGTTTACGCATGCTGTTGGATGAGAAATCATGCGAAGAAATTCGTTCTTTAAACATGTCTTTATTAATTTTCATACTATTATATGCATTTTTATTAAAGAAGAGTGAAGAAAAAAAATCCTCTAAATATATCTTTAAACTACCTTTAACTTTATATTAGAAAAGTTATATTTTATGTGAAGTGCAAGAAAATTCTATCGGAAATTGAAATGGAATTTCAATCACTTTCTGAAAATTTACAGCAGAGGGGTGAAATAAACTAAGTGGGGTATGAAGATAATCAAACTCTGTACAAAATTTTTGATGCATTCAACAGTATTTGACTAACTTACTGAAAGTATGTATGATAGGAGTTCGAAGTAGTGTTGTGCTACTCACACAAGAGGCGATTCAAATGCCCTATTCAATTGGGAGAAAGAGGGAGTGCCTAGTTTTCCCGATTTGAAGTGGTTCAAAAATTCTGAGGCACCTCCAAAATTTTGTCGCGGTTCAGCTTTTTGAGCTGGTTCAATGTACTGTCCTACTCCTGAAATTTTGTCGCGTTACACTATTTGAGGTACCTCAAAAATCTTGCCTAGGGGAAAATTTTGTCCTGTGAGGGAGGAGAAGAGGCAATGAGCAGTATGAGATGGCTCAAATTTCGTCAGGGTTCAGTGGTAAAAGAGGAGAGGGAAAAAGGCGAGACACCAATGACGCGTTAGGTTTTGGAAGAAAGACTTGCTTGCTTTCGAGACGAGATTGCTTTCATGCTCTTTCGCACGATGGTGCAATTTCGCTAAATCCCAGAATTTCGTCTACGCTATTTTGTCTACGCGATGTTGTAGACAGGTTTTGTAGACATGAGCTGTCACGGCGAAGATATTTTCATATGTGTTTTCCAGATAACGTGAAAAGGGGGGGGGCGTTAAAAAATGTTGAAAGTCGCACCAGATTTGCAATTTTTGATAATTGAGCCCCAAGTTTGGTGGCAAAACGCGACAATTTATTATAAGTATATTACGAGTATAGTTAGAAAATGCCTTCCGACGAGTGCAAGATAGTTTTAGTAGGCGATTTTAATATAAATTTTAATGCCTAAGAAGTGTTTTATGGAACAAGGAAGGAAAGCACGGTACACTCATAGATTATGATACACTTTCTTGAACAGTAATTAAAATGGTAGAGGATAGTTCGATCATGATTTGCGAAGGTTATAAAACAGTTTTAGCAGGTGATTTTAAGATAGATTTCGGTTCCAAAGATGCTTTTTTTTAACAAGAAAGTTGAACAGGCAATCTCATGGATTATGATTTCTCTTTCAAACAGTATTTAATATGGTGAAGTATAGTTGGAATATATTTGGCGAAGATTGTAAAATAGTTTTAGCTGGCGATTTTAAGATATATTTCGGTTCCAGAGATGTGTTTTATGGAACAAGGATGAAAAATATGGGGCACTCACGAATAATGATAACATTTCAACTTAATAAGGAGGAAAAACAGGGACGAAGCATAAATTATGATACGCATTTAATATATAGCACTTTAGTGCGTATTTAAAATCTGTAAGTGTTTTAGATTTCCTTACTTTCTTTTCGCAATGCACACATAATAAATTATTACCCATTCTAAGTCCGGTGCTTCTAATATTTAAAAACAATAATTTTCTTCTATTCAATATTCAAAGCTTATACTTAGGTATCTAGCCTGTACCAAATTGTTCTGTATGTTGAAGTTTCATAGGATATTGCAATTAAAACAAAAGAATTTGGAGATAACTATGCTGACTGCACAGTTGCAAGATTAATGATTACCGTAAAGAAGACGAAAATTCTGTTATGCGAAACTAAGGTCCGTTTCCTAGTTCCCAGTTTTTGTGTCCGGACAAACCTACACGGCGGCATCTATCTACAGGGGGTGCCTCGGTCGGAAGACCTTTGAAGGAGTTCAAATGCGTATTCACGTAACATCTGGAGAAAGCCGACAAAAACTCCAGACCCTTTAGTTGGACAACAGCGTGGTAGGCCGCACGAGGAAACTTCAAACTTCCGTCGCGTTCCATGTTCAGATCCTTATCCATTTGGTCAAGAAGGCTAATTTAATTCCAAAAGTAATAATTTACATTATCGTGTAATTTTATTAGAAATTTGAATTTCTCTCAAATCAAAGGAATATTATGCGTGTAGACCTACTTAGAAGGTTTTGATGTTACATATTTAACGGAAAGTCGTAATTCAATTTGTAATTTCAATTTTGAAAGAAAGAAATATGCACATAACAATTGCTTCGAGAGCACCTCATGTTTACAGTACTCCTTGATAACAGCCCTCTTAGCCTGATTATCCGACTTCAAACAACCGGATTTTCTTGAACAGCTGTTTTTTTAGCGGATTCTGACACTCGCGGAGGATGTTTTTCTTTTTCAAAATTAAAATTACTTTATTCTATTTCTGGTAAATAATATTTTCCTGTCTTATTTCATTGTTCTAATTTTGTTTAAAGTGATATTCATTTTAAGATGTAACAGCAAACACTGCATTAACAAATAATGCTTTTTGTCATTTTAAGAAATTTATTTCTATTTTACTCTACAAAATCATCTATGTTTCAGAAATAAAAATACTAACCTAAAAGTGCGTATTTAAAATCTGAAAGTGTTTCAAACTTTCTTACTTTTTTTTTCGTCTAAACCTTACTTTGGTTTCTATGGCTTCTCGGCCTTTTGGCTAACGTAAGATCAAAGCATCATACAATTTAAACTTTGGCCGCTTTCATAATAATTTTAATAAAGTAACGATTCAAAATAAAATAAACCGTTAAAAAGAAACACAAAAAAAAAGGATCTATTCAGTTGTACTAAATGAGTTATCGCATAATATAATAATAAAGGTATTTATGCAGTGGCATATCCAAGGGGGGCGTGCCCCCCTATCGGGGAACTTATGACCCCCTCCTCAGGAACTTCCCAGCTAGAAAAAGTTTTTAAGAAAGTACAAAAAAAGTGAACAAAATCTCTGCTTAAGCATAAAAATCAAATGTGTCCAACACAAGACTTCCTTGCACGTCTATTAAATCAAAAATGTTTTCTACGCACTTCCTCTAAACTTATTTGTTTGAAAGAGATAAAATATCAATAATAGATAGGTTTAGCGATTTCTAGCCAAATATTTCGATATCGCCAAGCTGAGCTCAATTTGAAAGATTTCCTTCTGACACTTTATTTGGCGATATTTCACCAAAAGCCGACAAACTTGAGATAGTTTGCGAAATTTTGGGGATACCCAAAGTAGTCATTGACCACAGACTTTCAATGAATTGAATGCATCCATACACCTTAATGTATTAAAAGTCATTTGGTTCAATCTGTAAATAAATTCCCAGTCGATTGCTAGGGATGGACGCGAGACGTGCGAGACGAGAATCGGGGCTGTCTCGTCTCGTCTCGCAGTGGTAAACATCTGTCTCGTCTCGCGTCGCGTCTCGTCTCGCGTCTCGCAAAGAAATTGCTGTCTCGTCTCGCGCGAGACGCGAGACGTCTCGCGAGTCTCGCAAAATTAAGGACTGCGATTTCGTTACCATTTTATACTAACTTATTATTGGGATTTTATTGAAAATTAATATTAATAATAACAATTACTTACATATAGCCACATTAGTAGATATATTAATAACCATATCAGCATATATCGGCATTTGAAGTAAAAGAAACTGAGATTTAATCCGTATATATAATGTCACACCGAAAATATAGTATTTATTTTTATTTACTAGCTGCGTGCCCGTTCTTCGCACTGTAGTAAATGAAAATTTTCCTAACATGAGTAATTTCAATTAATTCCAGTGATGTGGAATCTAAAATAAAATATACAAAATTATTTGACTCTTGATATAAAGTTTGCGTCATGAGTATTAACCTGGCATCATTGCAATATAATGACTCAAAAAACTACGTCAGTGTCATTCGCGATCAGAAAAGTGAAAAGCTTAGCGGTTTGCAGAGATCTCCCGACTTTCAAAATGTGTTATTTCTACATCATACTGTAGTTCTACATCATACTGTTCAAGTTGTAGCATTAAATACCTCAGACACTACATGAAATGGACAACCGTTTGTTTTAAAATAGCTGCGCACCCGCTCTTCATACGAGAAGTAGCGAATATTTTACTAAAATCATATCTGCATGAGACAAAACAGATTTTTTTTTTTTTAAGTTCAAGTAATCTCCTCTGTTGAAATTACTGCGGGATATATTAACACAAATTAGAATTACTTATCGTTCAGTTGGTTGTAAGATAACCCTTGAAAAATTATAAACAGAACGCTTTTAGTCTTTATTAAATCGCTACTATTTACTTTAACGTCAATTTCAAGTCTCTAAAAAATCTGATGTGTCCAACACATGACTTCCTTGCACGTCCATTAGATCAAAAATATTTTCGATGCACTTCCTCTAAATTTATTTGTTTGAAAGAGATAAAATATCAATAATAGTAAGGTTTAGCGATTTCTAGGCAAATATTTCGATATCGCCAAGCTGAGTTCAATTTGAAAGATTTCCTTCTGACACTTTATTTGGCGATATTTCACCAAAAGCCGACAAACTTGAGATAGTCAGCGAGATTTCGGGGATAACCAAAGTAGTCATTGACCACAGACTTTCAATGAATTGAATGCATCTATACACCTCAATGTATTCAAAGTCATTTGGCTCACCATGTAAATAAATTCTCAGTCGATTGCTGTCAAAAAAGATATTGAAAACAGTTAGATATTACAATAGTTCTAAATACAAAGTTAAAAGATCTACGGGTTAAAGTTTTAGAGTTATACAAAATAGGAAATAATTTTTGGCGCCAAATTTGGCGATATTTCGGCGAAACTCGTCAATGTCGACGACATTTGGCGAGATTTTAAGCATGAACCAAACAATGACAGATTATCGCCAAATTTGGCGATATTCCGCCAAAACTCGCCAAGAACGATAACAAATGGCGATACTTTGGGCATGGACCAAATGACTGACTATCGCCAAATTTGGCGATATTTCGCCAAAACTCGCCAAGGTCGAGGACAGACGGCGAGATTTTGGGCATGTACCAAACAATGACTGTCTACAGTTGTATTATATTGAAGATGTCCATAGACATTAAGGTACTGAAATTCTTTTCGGTGGTCCTGTAAATAAACTCTCCAGTAGATTGGAACCAAAAATCGAGATGCACAACTAGATGTTACAACATTCTTATATATGAAATTTCATAATAGTTTTTGAGATTTGAGAGTTAAATATGCACACACATACACCAAAAGTCGCCAAGCTTGGCGACTTTTGGCATAGTTCTTGAGGGAGGCACGTGACCGTGGTCGGACCATTACCTAACTTATGTGGTAGGACGGTATTGTGCTTGAAATGGATGAATGCCCCTAAAATTGCTATTGACCGTAATGTATTGGAAATCTTTTGAGTGTTCCTGTAGCAGAACTATAAATGAAAAAGACACTTTTTTTAATGGAGAAATTCATTTTCTAACTCTTTACAGCATATATCACTTCTGAGTCGTTTGAAATAGCCCAATACCTCTAAAAAACGCTTTGATGAATTTCCGCCCATAGAGCGTAATGTATTTCGAATCTTTTGGGCGGTCCTGTAGATCAACTATTCAGTCGAATGGAACCGAAAGGGAAGGTGCACAACTAGATTTTACAACAATCCTAAATATAAAGTTTCAACATTCAACGCCTAACAGTTTTTGAGATATGCGAGTTTAATGAATTTCGGCCCATTGAGTGTAATGTATTTCGAATGTTTTGGGCAGTCCTGTAGATAAACTATCCAGTCGAATGGAACCAAAAGAGGAGGTGCACAACTAGATGTTACAACTATCCAAAATATGAAGTTTCGACATTCTACGCCTAATAGCTTTTGAGTTAGGCTAGTTTAATGAATTTCGGCCCATAGAGCGTAATGTATTTCGAATCTTTTGGGCGGTCCTGTACATAAACTATCCATTCGATTGCCACCAAAAGGGGAGGCGCACAACTAGATCATAGAACAATCCTAAATATCAAATCTCAACATTCTACGACCATTAGTTTTTGAGATATGCGAGTTACATACATACGTACGTACGTACGTACGTACGTACAGACGGCATGGAAAAACTGGCCACAGTAGACTCGCCACTGGTCAAAATGAGTTGCAGACGCGTTAATATGATCGTGCATGCTAGCCTACGATGAGATGCGTCGAAAAAAATTTTTTAATTAAATTTAGAGGTAGTCAAAATCGGTTTTTATGTCGAAATTTGGCCCCCAAAATTTTTCGGGATCACATTACTTCCTTATACTACGTACAAGGAAGTAAATATGTGTAATTTTAATATTAATGAAAACAAGATTATATTAACGATAATTATAAATATTTGCCTAATATTTCCAATAACATTACCGTGTGTGCATTTTTAGATTTCATTATAGTATCTCAGTTGGTTAATAGACGTCTTATTTTTTGTTTATATTTTAAATTACTGAACAGTTAATTTGTTGACGACTATCCGTTTGCACTTTTCCACAATAATTTTTAGCGATAGTACTACAGTCGTTATGGTCGCCCTGTTTACAGAAAAATTAAACCATAATCCCCCTAATGTATATCCAGTGTGGATTTTTTAAAAAAAATGAAAAGACATCTAACAGGCGAAGATAATTTCAGAATAGGAACCCAACTGCAAGATAAAATGATGGGGAGGAAAAAAATTTATAAAAGTTTTGCAAGACGAAGGAAGGGAAAACATAATAATATAAACGAAAAGAGAAATAGTTTTAAAAAAAAATTGCTTGCATTTCTTTCCGTCCGATATTAATATATAAGAATAAAAAATGTCATTTTAATCTCTTTAAAATAGGCCAACAATAGGGATTTAACCGCCCCTATAAATTTGTTACCAGGGTGGGCGCCCCCCCCCCCCTACGCACGCCGCAACGTGCGGGAAAGTTTGAGGATAATATCCGTACAAGGATATTTCAACCAAGGATATTCAACCATATTTCAACCTACTCAGACTAACCATCAACGCGAATGCAAGTTGCTCTACTTCTAATCTCTCTCTGATATACCCGAAACCCGATTATCACAGGGGCAAGGGGGGCGGTAGTGCGGTGCCCCTGAAGAAAAAAGGGGTCGATATATATCCCGATTATCTAAATTATAAATTCATATGTACTGAAATAGTAATTGTGGGGAAAAAACTGAATTTCCTCTATAATATAGGTATTACCTAATTGTCTATCACTAGATCAAGTTAGAGATATTTTTTTGGGGTGATAAATACGATTTGATTAAAGTACAAAAACTACAGTTAACTTAAATGCAATTTTCGAGTACAACAGCGGTAGCTCGGGTTTCGAGTAAAACTGGGTTAAAATGCTTAAAAAAGGGGGCTCAGTAAAGGGGCTTAATGCGTAAAAAAAGGGATAGTAAGGGGGGCCCCAAACTTAATGCCCCGGGCCCCGTCTAAAAGTGGTCAGATTTGAACATACCGTACCGCCTTTCCCATTTACTTATTATTTTTCTTTCAACTCTTCTCTGTTTTCTTTTTTTTTCCCGCCTCTTTCTTTATCCTCTCCTTTGTGTGTTTTGTATATCTCTCGTCTGTTCTAATTTTAAATGTTACGTGTTTGTGCGTATTGTAGAGTGCTGATAGCATACCAGGACCGAAAACGAAGAAGACGCAAGTTAAACGGTAGAGGCTTCAAGCAAATTGTCGCTTTTCAGATCGTATTTATGCGAGACGGAAAAAAATGCGAGAATTCTCGCGAGAAATCTCGCGCGAGGCAAGACTCTGTCTTGTCTCGCAAAAAAATGCCTGTCTCGTCTCACGATACAATGAGAGAACGCGAGACAATGTGAGAATTCTCGCGTCTCGCGTCCATCCCTATCGATTGCTGTCAAAAAAGATATTGAAAACAGTTAGATATTATAATATAGTTCTAAAGACGAAAGTTCAAAATTCTACGTGTTAAAGTTTTAGAGTTATACAAAATACGAAATAATTTTTGGCGTCAAATTTGGCGATATTTCGGCGAAACAATGTCGACGTCATTGTCGACGACATTTGGCGAGATTTTAAGCATGGACCAACAATGACAGATTATCGCCAAATTTGAAGATATTTCGCCCAAACTCGCCAAGAACGATGACAAATGGCGATACTTTGGGCATGGCCCAAATGACTGACTATCGCCAAATTTGGCGACATTTCGGCAAAACTCGTAAGTTCGAGGACAGACGGCGATATTTTGGGCATGTACCAAACAATGACTGTCTACAATTGTATTATATTGAAGATGTCCATAGACATTAAAGTACTGAAATTCTTTTCGGTATCCTGTAAATAAACTCTCCAGTAGATTGGAATCAAAAATCGAGATGCACAACCAGATGGTACAACAATCTTATATATCAAATTTCATAATAGTTTTTGAGATTTGAGAGTTAAATATGCACACACGTACACCAAAAGTCGCCAAGCTTGGCGACTTTTGGCATAGTTCTTGAGAGAGGCACGTGACCGTGGTCGGAGCATTACCTAACTTATGTGGTAGCACGGTATTATGCTTGAAATGGATGAATGCCCCTAAAATTGCCATTGACCGTAATGTATTGGAAATCTTTTGAGTGTTCCTGTAGCAGAAATGTAAATGATAAAGACACTTTTTTTAATGGAGAAATTCATTTTCTAACTCTTTGCAGCATATATCACTTCTGAGTCGTTTGAAATAGCCCAATACCTCTAAAAAACGCTTTGATGAATTTCGACCCATAGAGCGTAATGTATATCGAATCTTTTAGGCGGTTCTGTAGATAAACTATCCAGTCGAATTGAACAGAAAGGGGAGGTGCAAACTAGATGTTGCAACTATCCAAAATATGAAGTTTCGACATTCTACGCCTAATAGTTTTTGAGTTAGGCGAGTTTAACGAATTTCGGCCCATAGAGCGTAATGTATTTCGAATCTTTTGGGCGGTCCTGTGCATAAACTATACATTCGATTGCGACCAAAAGAGGAGGTGCACAACTAGATCATAGAACAATCCTAAATATCAAATCTCAACTTTCTACGACAAATAGTTTTTGAGATATGCGAGTTACATACAGACGTACTTACGTACGTACGTACAGAAGGCATGGAAAAACTGACCACATTAGACTCGCCTCTGGTCAAAATGAGTTGCAGACGCGTTAATATGATCGTGCATGCTAGACTACGATGAGATGCACCGAAAAAATTCTTAAAATTAAATTTAGAGGTAGTCAAAATCGGTTTTTTTGTCGAAATTTGGCCCCCAAAATCTTTTGGGATCACATTACTTCCTTATAGTACGTACAAGGAAGTAAAAAGCGAAAACCATCACCTCTGATGATGCATAAAAAGCAAAAACTAAATTGTGCACAAAAATTGCACTAATTGATTACTATTCGGCGATCTAGACGGGAAAATGTAAGGGCGTGACTACACTTCCTAGACATAGAAAGCCTTTCAATTTCTAGATCATGAATTATGGACGTCATCATTACGTCTGCCCAATGATCAACTGACAGGTTTTTTTTTTCACAAAGTAAAACTATTTAAAATTTCTGGTGAAGGCTACATATATTAGAAAAAAATTAAGCATTAAAATTAAAATACCTTTCTCATACAAAATTATTCATCACGACCTATTTCTGACTGACTGACTGAAAAAGTACGATTCGAGGAGTTCCTAACTGTAAAAGTCTTACCTCCAGTTTGATCTAGGTGTCATTGTGCGAGACCTAGGTGAAATGTTCGAGGGAGGATGTGGGGGAGCCCACATCAGTGAGGGTGAGAACTTAAGTTGCTCTTGGATGATTTTGGGAAGTTTTTCAGTCAAGTCGAAAAATGGCCGTGACTTGGAGGGGGGGTGGAGGGGTCCAACAGCTCGATGGTCTACCCAGCTTCCCCTCACCGACTAGCGGTGATCTTCGGCTGGGTTGCTAGACTGAGTGCTGGGCCTCCGCGAGGAGAGAGAGGGCGGCCTTCGGCCGTTTTCTGTAGTGGGGATCACTATGATCATAATCTGGTAGTTCTGCGATTATCTCATTGGGGATAGAGCCCAGTTTGTTGTGGAACCTCTTTGCAAGCTTGTGGAGCTGTTTGGTCAGTGTGTTGATGTGCAGATCTTTTTTAATGATGCGGTTTAGCAGGAAGGTCGGGCCATGCCGTATGATGCGGAGGAAACGTGCCTCCGTGGAAGAGAGGCTGGCAATGTGGCTCTTCGCAGCGTAAGCCCACACTGGGGCGGCGTAGAGAGCAATGGGTCTGATTAAAGCCTTGTAGATGATGGCTTTGTTCTTCGTTTTTTGTTTACGGGTGTAGATGAGGCTGCTGACTCCATCAAAGGCCGCCTTCATTTTGCCTCTGGTTCGGGTGACGTGCTTCTTCCACGACAAGTTTTTGTCAATAGTCACTCCTAGGTATGAAGCTGAGTTTACCCACTCAATAGCCCTGGAGTTGATGATGAGTCTTGAGGGGGGCGTCTTGTTCCCCATATGAATTGCACTACATTTTTGCGCATTCAGCTTGATTTTCCAGTTGAGCATCCAGAGTTCAATGGCATCAAGATGCGCCTGAAGGGCACTTCTTAAAAATCTGCTGTTTGGATGCCTTGCAATAATGGCCGTGTCATCTGCATACATGGCTAAGTTGGTTTTTTCGTGCCTAGGGATGTCGTTAACATAGAGGTTATATAGTGTAGGGGCAAGTATTGAACCTTGGGGGACTCCGCTTCGTATTTGATGTCTATCCGAGTGGACGTCGCCCAGTCTGACAGTGTATGATCGCTCTGACAGGTAGTTGTTAAGTAAGTGGATGAGTTTGTCCGTTATGCCTATGTTGATTAGCTTGTAAAGGAGCCCCTCATGCCAAACTTTGTCAAAAGCTTTACTTATGTCAAGGAATACGATGGCCGTGTGTTCCTTCATCTGGAGCCCCTCAGACAGTTGTTCGACCACTCGGTAGAGTTGGTGTGTAGTGCTATGTCTTTGTCTCAACCCAAACTGCTCGGGCATAATGACGTTATTATCAGATAGAATGTTGTTTATTCTATGGAGTATGACTCGTTCGGCTAATTTTCCCAAGCTGCTAAGCAGGCTTATTGGGCGGTAGGAGGCCGGCAGTGCTAGGTCATGCTGGGGCTTGGGTATGGGGCATACCACTGCGTCTTTCCAGCATTTAGGGAAATACATGTGCGTCAACATCAAATTAATGAGAGCCGTGATTTTAAATATGGTGATGGCTGGCAGATTCCTGAGCATTTGGTTGTTGATAGCAGGGGCGTAACCAGGGGGGGATATCGGGATAAACCCCCCCCGAAATTTTTGGATTAGTGATGAAATTCCGTCTATTTATGCACATATAAGTTCATATCCCCCCCGAAAAATTTTCCAGTCGCACATCCCCCCCCGAAAAATTTTCCTGGCTACGCGCCTGGTTGATACCATCCCTCCCCGGGCTTTTCTTCTTAGGTAGTTTTTCGATGATGTCTATTACTTCAGAGGGGCTCGCGGGCTGGATTTCCGCGGTCGGGTCCCTTGAGAGGAAGTTTTGCACATTCTGCTGGATGTTTAGCGATGATTGCTCATCATTCGTGAATTGTCTTTCGTACACCTGTGCAATGGCTTCCGCCTTGTCCTTTTCCTGCACTAGTATAGCGTTATTGTGTTTTATTGGTGGAACGTGAAGCTTTTTGTTCTTTACTCGCTTTATGGCACGCCATAGTGAGTTGTTTTCCGGGCCAATAGAGTCGAGGTATTCCAACCATTGTTCTGTCTGAAATTTACGGATCTCGTCTTTTACTTTCTTCCTGAGATGCTTAAACTCGTCCCAGTCCACTGGGCTGCGAGTAGATTGGTGGCGGCGTCTTGCTAGGTTGCGCTTGGCTATGAGTTGTTTGATTTCCATTGGGAGAGAGAGGTGATGGGAACACCATGGGCGAGGTGTCCTGAGTGGAGGAAGCCAGATGCGCCCCATCACGACCTATTTCCTGATCATACTATCTAATTTGTCATGTTTAAAAACTATTAAAAAATGGTTAAAATTTTCATTTTTCATCTTAAAGTATTAAAATAATGCTATTCAAGGGTAAATTCACCAGAAAATTTTAATAGTTTTATTTTGTTGAAATAAAACTTTTACATGGAGGGCAGAGATGATGTCAAAATTCAGCGATGTAGGAGTTGTAATGCTGGTTGATTTTAACGAACGGCAGAGTAGCTGTGAATCGTGACGTTATGGCTACACCACGTTTTGAATTTTTCTTCCTTGCTTTAACCCCTAATTTTAGTGTTTTTTCGGACGCGATAATATAAAAATATGGATACTAAAATTATTTTTTGTTTTTTTAAGTTTTTTATTGATATTTAAATAATACAAAACATTAATGATATAAGAAAAAAATCAAATTTCAAAAAACTGCAGGCCAGCGAAGTGGGGGTCTGATGAAAAAATGACTTGTCCTGGTGTGCAGGATATAAATCCTTCCAGTGACCTGAAATGGAAAACCATCCTTAAAGAGGAAGGATGTACTTATCGCACTACGAGACGTTTTTGAAAAAGAAAATTGTTTTCACAAAATGGCGGCAGTTTGAAAAATACGATTTGTTTTTTCCCTGTTTTTTATATATATATATATTATTAAAAAAAATTTAACTCTTAGTAGTGCGATACTATAATGTATAAAGAAGCTCTGTATAAAATTTCAAGTGAATCGGTTGAATAAAACTTGAGATATTATACACACCGTTTCTTGAAAAGTAGTTTCGAGAAAAACGCGTTTAAAGTTTGAGGACTAGTCGCGCGCAGTCGGAGTCGTTTAACGGCGTGTTATACTTACTTTTTATTAATCAGCTATCCCTGCTCCGTACAAAGTACCTTCTTCAACTTCAAATGTCATGTTTAGTGAAGCCCTTTCAGATGATCTAGCAGTTCTATTTCCTTGGGAGACTCAGAAGATCGTACCTCGGACCTGCTACTTCCGGCTTGATCACGTTTGTTGACGAACACATGAGATTCTGGCCCAATTGTTATTCCCATTTCTGATAAAATCTTTAAAACTGATAAAAATCCTTCATT
Source organism: Cheiracanthium punctorium (assembly GCA_038373885.1). Classification (NCBI taxonomy): domain Eukaryota; kingdom Metazoa; phylum Arthropoda; class Arachnida; order Araneae; family Cheiracanthiidae; genus Cheiracanthium; species Cheiracanthium punctorium. The sequence continues at coordinate 18,868 of JAWZYV010000204.1, forward strand.
AAATATACATACCGCAATGAAATTAGCAATTTCAATTGTATGGGTACCAGCATGAATATGCTTGGGTGTGAAAGTCCAGATGAGCGAATGTAGAGACTCGTTATTATTCTAAGTTTCTGAGCCCAAGCACCTTTCCAGCAAGCTTTCTGAAGACAATTGTCGAGCGTCTATTGTCGTGACCTATTGTTCGCTCGCTCCGGCCCGGCTGCGAAGCGGTTTTGTGGGCGCGTCACAAAATGAGCTGTAACTGCGAAAATAATTTAAATTTCGAAAAATCCTCTTAGGGACATATTCTTAAAGGGTTGCACTATGAAAATATGCAATAAAAAAAATCGATTTTTTCGAATTTCTACACCACAATACCCCCTTAAATTTTAGTGCTGCCATCTGATATCAGACGTAAGAACTTACTGCATTTTTCAAGCCTTTGAGACTGGGGATAAACTGGGAAACTAAGACGTGGTAGGCAAGCATTCTAACCACCAGACGGGTCTAACTCGGAACGAAGTGACTAAAGTTTGAAGTGATTGTTGTTTCAAGTTCGAAATAGGAACATTTATGTACCTAAATAAATAAATTAGACTTTGCCTGTACACTACTCGAAATAAAAAACAAATTTGCGATTGCTATCCGTTTTAAGTATTTGGGACTCGAGTATAGCCGTCCAAAAAAAAAAAAAAAAGTTAGTATGTCATTCTGTCCGGGACGCTTTTTTTATTCGCACATCGCGTAAGAATGAAGAGAATGAAATAAAATTTGGTGACATGATTGGTGGTCATGTCTTAAACTAAAACTACAGGCGCTGAATTTTAAAAAATATTCATTAGATTTTGAGATTTTTTGAAAATTGTTTCAAACTACGTGAATTTTTGTTCGTACATCACGTGATAACGAGTACAGCGAAAGAAATTAAATTTGGTGACATGATTTGGTGATCACTCAACTTAAGCTATTGCCGTCGGATTTTTAAAATTTTATTTTGAGATTTTTCTGAAAGACGTTTCAAACTGCGTAAATTTTTGTTCGCGCATCACGTACGATTTGAATGAATAAAACAAAATTTAGTGACACTATAGGTAGTCATACAACTTAAACCATGCCCCTAGTGAAAAAACACACAAAATACTGGTGTTAAACGATAAAGTAATTAAAAAACTTTGTAAAAAACACACATAAGAAGTAAAAGGAAAGAGGATACGCGTTTCGTTCAAAAATTGTTTTGAACTTCTTCAGTCCAAGCGAAACGCGTATCCTCTTTCCTTTTACTTCTTATGTGTGTTTTTTACAAAGTTTTTTAATTACTTCATGCCCCTAGAGTTTCTTAACATTTGGATTAGATTTTAAGATTTTGCGAGAATTGTTTCAAACTGCTTAAATCCCAGCTAGGAAATGTTAGCAATTTTTGTGCAAAAATTTTGCATAAAAGTGAATACTTTGAATATTTTGAAAAGAAAACACTTTTTGTGCACATTCTTTGAAATATAGAATATGCATTTTTTAGTATGCACAAAAGCTGTATATAATTTTCACAAAAAGTATATACTTTCAATACATTGAAAAAATATCCCGTTTTTGTGCACAAATTGTGCACAGCCTATACATTTTTCAAAAAAAAAAAGTCCAGAAATTTTCTAGCTGCGTTCAGATCAATTCGTCCAGGGAATTTTTAAGATAAGTAACAAACTAAATTTTAGATCAGCTATAATTTTGAAATATTAAAGTTACTTTTGTAGTATGGTAATAACTCGAGTTACGCGAACCCGGAGTTAGCTGATTTTCAAATCTTATCGATTCGCCTTTTATTTATTTTCAAAATAGCTCCGGTTTATGATTTTAATAATATAACGTCATATATCTAAGATTTTATTAAATTTTTTTCCGTAAATCATTGTTTTCCTTAGTCTAAATTTCTTTTTCTCCACCCTGATTAAGAATAGTTTGTAATTGTATATTTATAAGCGAAATTATACTCCGACGTACAGAGCATGTTTTAAGAGATTTTCACTGGGTGTCACTAAGGCTATGAGCTAAACCTATTACATACATACGTATACGTGCTTGTTAAATTTCCCTTTTTTTGGGTTAAGTGTCAAACTACATAAAAAAATAGTCTATATATCTAAAGTAAAACAGAAATAAGCTATCCAATTTTATATCTAAATACTTGTTTTGGAAATACATAAAGAAAATTAGTTAATATAGATACTCCTAAATGCTAAATTTCCTTTCCTGCATTTATATTATATTCATGAATTCGAAAATATAGGATAAAAAATCTGATATGGACACCCCATGACTTCCTTGCACGTCTATTTAATCAAAAATATGTTCGACGCACTTCATATAAACTTACTTTGTTTGAAGAGATAAAATACTGCAATAATACTAAGGTTTAGCAATTTCTAGCCAAATACGAGGTGTATTCGGAAAGTAAGTTCCATTTTCAAAAAATAGAATAGTAAAAAAAAATTCTTTTCAAGCCAATTTATTTTTGAATAAAAGAGCATACCTTAAACTATTTTTCTACATAGTTTCCGCCAATGTTCAAACACTTGTCGCAGCGGGTTACCAGCTTTTCTCTACCTTCTTCCTAGAAACTTCCCGCCAATGACGATAACCACGACTCCACAGCATTTTTCGCTTCATCGTCGGATTGAAAGACCTTGCCTCCTAGCTTGCGCTTCATGTCCAGGAGCTAGTGGTAATCGGACAGCACCAAGCCTAGGCTGTACGGCAGGTGATCGAACTGTTCCCAGCGAAACTGTCGAATCATCTTTTGAGTGCCACCAGCAGTATAAGGACAAGCATTGTCAAGGAGCAACGCAATTCCTTTACTGAGCAATCCTCTACATTTGCTTTGAATGCACGCCGTAGTTTTCTTCGCCGGAGTTGTGATTATCGTCATTGGCGGGAAATTTCTATGAAGAAGGTAAAGAAAAGCTGGTAACCCGCTACGACTAGTGTTTGAACATTGGCGGAAACATGTAGAAAAACAGTTTAAGGCGTGTTCCTTCATTAAAAAATGAAATTGGCTTAATAAAGAAAACGACCATTTTTTTTTTTTTTTAAACGGAACTTACTTTTCGATTACACCTCGCATTTCCGACATCGCCATGGTATGTTCAATTTGAAAGATTTGCTTTTGCAGCTTAATTTGGTGATATTTCGACGAAGTCTGCGAGATTTTGGGGATAGCCAAAGTAGTAATCGACCACAGATTTTCAATGAATTGAATGTATCCATATACCTTAATGTATTTAAAGTCGTTTGGCTGACCTTGTAAATAAATTACCCAGTCGATTGCATTCAAAAAGAGATGCATAGTTAGATGCTACAATAGCTCTAAATAAAAAATTTCATCAATCTACGGTTAAAAGTTTTAGAGTTATGCGAAATACGAAATTATTTTTGTCACCAAATTTGGCAATATTTCGGCAAAACTGGACAAGATCGATGTCAAATAGTAAGATTTTCAACATGGATCAAACAATGAGTGGCTACAGACGTAATATATTGAAGACGTTCATAGACATTAATGTACTGAAATTCTTTTGGGTGGTCCTGTAAATAAACTCTCCAGTAGATTGGACCCAAACTCGAGATGCACAGCTAGATGTCACAACAATGTTAAATATGAAATTTCAACATTCTACGACTAATACTTTTTGAGATAAGAGAGTTAAATACAAAAATATCTCTAAAATTTGCTTTAATGAATTTCTCCTCGTAGACCGTAATGTATTTAAAATCTTTTGGGTGGTGCTCTCTGTACATAAACTATCCTATCGATTGGGACCAAAAGGGGTGGTGCAAAACTCTTTATTAGGATTTACAAAAAACCTAAATATAAAGTTTCAACATTCTACGACCAATAGTTTTGAAGAAACGCGAGTTACATCAACACCTCCTACATATAGAAAACCTAACTGAAACTTTGACGTCATCACTAGGCCTTCAAGTAATGACGTCAGCACAGTTTTACTTTGCGAAAGTAAAACTATTTAAAATTTATGGTGAATGCTACAAATATTAGAAAATATCTTAAGTAAAAAATTAAAATTACAATACCTTTCTCATACAAAACTGTTCATTCCGATCTATTTCCTTATCATGTTATCTAATTAGTCATGGTTAAAAACTGCCATTTGTCATAAAATTATATTTTTTATTTCAAATTATTAAAACATTGTTATTCATGAGTAAATTCACCAGAAACTTTTTATACTTTTATTTTACGAAGATAAAACATTAAATGTAGACCTAATGATGATGTCAAAGTTTGGTGATGTAGGAGTTGTTAGGCTTTCTTTATCCAGGGGTGTTGGTTACTATAGTTGAGTTCGGGCTCATTTTTTGGAGCCCGAGCCCGAAGACTTTTAATCCGAGCCCGCCCGAGCCTGAGCAATATTATTTAAGTCGGAGCCCGAGCCCGAAATCTCAGCTAAAGATAAATAAAATTCAAATTAATTCTTTCATAGAATACCATAAATTTTGCCGTTTGCGCAAATTAAAGACAAATATATAGTTGCAAATTTTTTATGCACTTTCTAATTCTTTATATCTATGTTTATGAAATAATGTTGGATCTCATGACTAACTAAGCAATATAAGCCGCCGTTCTAAAATTTTAAAGTCCTTCACGCGCCTTCTAGGCACCCGTGCCGCTATTTTTTTTATAAGTACTTTTATTTTCCATATGAATCACTTTTTAAAAATCTGTTTTCACGGAGTATGTTCAATAAATTAGAAATTTTTCACGAGCCCGAGCCCGAACGCAATTGTGAATTACAGAGCCCGACTCATCTCTGTTGGTTACATACGTCAGGGAAAAACTGGTCAAAATGGGTTGTACATGAATTTATATGAACACGCATACGATGAGATGCATCGCAAAAGTTCTTAAAAGTAAATTTGCAGGAAGTCAAAAATATGGCTACTTACAATTTTTATGATCTTATTACTCCCTTGAACTTCGTACGATGACGTAAAAAAGAAGCAAAATTTTCTTTTTTCTGGTACTGTGCTTAATTGTAGTAATATTTGTAAAAATAGGTTTACTAAGAGGAAGAAGATAAAGAGAAAATGGAAATTTTTATGATTAATGCCACTTAAAAATAAAATTGATTCTTGCTTAAGACTCTCAATGTGTGGGAGCAATGACCGGAACTAGGTGGCATTAACTGGCATTTATTATCACCGGGTGGCACTAGTGGCAGCTACTTTGTATGTTAAAATATGCTCTGATACGTATATATGTATATATGACATACAATACATATATTCACTTTGGCAAGAAGTAAAACTTAAACTCTGGAATTAAAACTCTCCCCTTTTAATATCAAACATTATAAAACTTTCAGAATCTCAGGAAAAATAATAATGAGGTAAGAAATATCAAATATACTCTAAAAGAAATCAAGATTTATTTATTTGAAAGAAAGTTTACGTAAAAAAACTGAAATAAAAAGAAAACTGAATTTAAAAAATATTTTCTTTTAAAGGAAATTCAGATTAAAGAGCAAGCGAGTAATGATAGTAATAATAAAGTTTAATAATGAAGAGTTTTAGTCCTCTGTACCGAGCACTTGAACGTTCCGGCAATCTGTTTCTGATTCTTACCCAAAAAAGCACGTGTTTTTCTCGAGCGTTATTGATTCTGCTTGACATAGTTGTTCTTCTAGTTGTTATTGGGTCTGTAGGCAAATTCAAACTGCTTTTGTTGTTTTGTTGTTTCGCAGAGGAAATGCATGCTATTCAATTAAACTGTTAAAGGATGTTGCAATTAACAGTCCGAAGTTAGTGCTGGTGCAATTAAAATGGCAAAACGTAGAAGAGGTAAACGTTAACCTTTGCTGTTTTGGCACGTATTTGCTATACGAGACGGCATTCGCACAAGCATGCCTTCTCGTAATATTCAGAATAACAGTTAGTGTAATAATTCGCATCAGTGCGGGTTCTTTCTGTGACAGTAAATTTCCCAGGTATGTTAGATGCTGTTTCATGAATATTTATACGCTGTTCAATGTTTACAGCATGTAGTGACGGATCCAGGGGAGGAGCTAGGAGGCTTCAGATTTCGCCAACAGACTTTGCTGAAGAGTAACATTTTGCTGCATGCAGGCGGTGCTAGGGGAAGGCGGTAGTGACTAGTGAGGCCATCTGTTCCTGGGCACAGACAGTAATAGGCGACAAATTGCGTATAAAACCTTAACACAGCGTTTGGGGGAATAGGAGAGAGTACAGAATCTTCTGTTGTCCCCGAGAAAAAAATGACAAGAAAGAAATTCATATAACCCCCAAAAAAGAAAAGCGGTAATAAAAGCTGAAAAAGTCGCAATTTCTTGGTCGAATACTGTTCTCTGCATATGTTGTTCCGACAGTTAGCATGAAATCAAAAACGCTACTGCAAGTAGGATGCTTGCAGTAGCATTTGCATTGTGTAATGTAACGTGATTATTCGAGAAAGAAATATTTCCGAGCAAAGGAGCTTAAATGCAAGATTATATTCCATTACTTAATAAATAATTATATTTCCGCTGTACACTTAACCCTTTAAAGCGCAACCATTTCCCAACGCTGAAAAAAGGGCAGCCGTTGCGCGCGAATACAGCCAGCTGTGTAAAAAAAAAAAAATGGTCACTATATCTGTGGCACGCGATGAACGATTCGATCGACCGCCATCTTGCGTGTAGTTATATCGAGCAATGGCAACGTCTGCCCTTTTTTCAGCATTAGGCAGTCTTTCCAGTTGTTCTTATCAATGTATTACCACCGTATTCTCCATCCAACATTATATATCCCATTCTGCATATTTTATACGTTCTTAATTTTTTTCATTTAAGTCTAGCAGGAATTAATTATTTGCCTTCTTTTTAAAAAAGAACACTTATATCTCTATTTTCAAACTCAAATTTCTAGAATATCCCAAATAAAAATGTACTTACTTTCGTAGAGAATTTAAGAGAAAGTTTAAATCTAAAATACAGACACTAAGCTTTAAAAAAAGGAAAAAAAAAGAAAAAAGGAATAATTTGTCTTTCGAAGAATTCCCAAAACTGAACATTTCAAGATAATGCTGCTGCTTCGTAATTATATTGTACTACAAAAGATGAAAGGTACGTGAGGGGGGGGGGACACATTTGTCCAGGTAAAGACATTTTTAAAAATATGTAAAAATATAATTTACTAATTTAACTTTTTAATTTTTCCGAAAGTTTAACAAAGATTTTGTGAAGATTAAAAATAAGTGATAATAATCAGAGTTTGGCAGTATCGCAAATACATGTATTTGAAATACCATATTCAAAATGCATTTGTATTTTGTATTTTCTATTTTCACAAGACAAAGCAAAGTATTTTGAAAATGTATTTTAAAAT
>JAWZYV010000205.1:0-21009 GCA_038373885.1 Cheiracanthium punctorium
GACGATTGGCGAATTCAATCCTCTTCCTTAGGGGGGGGGGGTGCTGCGCTTTCCCCTTTCTACAAAGCGAAAGAGTACCGATCTTTTGTTCATGAACTTGTAAACAGTCTTCGGGACCGTCTGGTAGCTCTCAGCCCCTCTCACTGCTTCTGATCACTTTAGTCACAGAGAAATCATAGCGGTGTCTAGGCTATGTGTATTTTGAGGTCTGTGTGTACATCTATCATAAGGTATTCCACATCAGGTACACATAAGTGCAGAATCCGAGACGCGCACCGCACAAGGCTCGCGCAAAGACTGTTTATATTAACAGCGAATTATATGTATATTTAGCTCCCCCTTTTTATGACTTTGCAGGGGGTGAATGGACATCATCGCTCAAACACTGTTCTTTGCACTTGCCATAACCCGTTCAAACAATTAGCTGTTCTGCGCTATCACGTATATATGGTAAAACTAGGTTACTAGTAGTAGATAAACGAGAGTTCTGCCCAGCCGGATCCCATGTTAATTCGCCGGATCCTCCGGAGTCTCCGTTCGGATGTTGTCCCTGGGCTGAGAGAGAGAGGGGGGGCGTGGTCGGACCGGATGTGGGGAGAGGATGTTCGAAGGGTTGATAAGAATTTCCTTTTTTTCAGATAAGGGGACTTGTAATTTTTTTCAGATTTTCACATATTTTACAAATAAGGATACTTGTAATTTTTTTCAGATTGTGACATATTTTGAAATAAGGGGACTTGGAAAAATTTTCAGACTTTAACAATTTTTCAAATAAGGATACTTGTAATTTTTTTCAGATTGTGACATATTTTTGAAATAAGGGGACTTGGAAAAATTTTCAAATTTGAACGCACAACCTACAAAAGAATTCATAGGCTAATGATTGTTGGCTTAAACCATTAGGCCGAGAATCCTTCAGGTATAAAATTGTAGGTGTATTGTGTTATACTTTAGTTTTGAAAATGAATTGGGACTTTGATTAATTTTTCGAAGTTTAATTTTTTATTTATTTAGTTTTCTTTACCATTTAGTAATAGAACCAATGCAAATTGAATAAATGCTGCTTAATACATACTTCTAATTTTCGTATACCGTTTAAGATTATAGCATAAATTTAATAAGTAACAGTTTACTAGAATATTAAAGTAGGGTTTAGGATACCCATACATTTTCTACAAATTTCTTCTACGGTTAGGCAAGTGAGAAAATTATACCATAGAAAGATTTTAGTACCTACAGATTTTACAAATAATGATTTGGATATAGTCTTATATTCTATTGCGAGAAAACCACTTTAGCCATATATCCCCCAAAACTCAAGTTTTGATATACGAAATGTGTGAATACGCGTTAGATCCCCTTAAAAAGTCCTCCTACCAAGGCACCCCTCATCCTAAGCAGATACCCCGCGTGCAGGTTTGCCTTAAAGCACAAACAAACAAAGTATTTATCTAAACATTTTTTTTTCTTAAGAGATTTTAACCAAGTTTTAATTTTAAGTTAAATAATTTTACAACAAATATTTTTTTAATCAAGAATTAATTTATTTTTTAACCAAGTTTTAATTTTAAGTTAAATAATTTTACAACAAATATTTTTTTAACCAAGTTTTAATTTTAAGTTAATAATTTTACAACAAAAACTTTTTTTAACCAAGTTTTAATTTATAGTTAAATAATTTTACAACAAATATTTTTTTAATCAAGAGTTAATTTATTTTTTAACCAAGTTTTAATTTTAAGTTAAATATTTTTCTAAATTTATTTTTAACCAAGTTTTAATTTTAAGTTAAATAATGTTACAACAAATACATTTCTAAATTTATTTTTTTAACCAAGTTTTAATTTTAAGTAAATAATTAATTTTACAACAAATTTTTTTTTAATCAAATTTTTTAATTTATCAAGAAAAAAAATTTTAATCAAGAGTTTTAATTTTTTGTATACCGTATTTTTGTTAAGTAGCCGTTTAACATTAAAGTAGGATTTAGGATACCCATACATTTTCTACAAATTTAATCTACTGTTAGGGAAGTGAGAAAATTATACCATAGAAAGATTTTTACAAATAATAATATAGTCTTATATTTTATTGCGAGAAAACCACTTTAGCCATATACCCCCCAAAACTCAAGTTTTCGTATATGAAATGCATGAATACGCGTTAGATCCCCTTAGAAAGTCCTCCTACCAAGGCACCCCTCATCCTAAGCAGATACCCCCGCGTGCAGGTTTGCCTTAAAACACAAACAAACAAAGTATTTATCTAAACATTTTTTCTTACCCACACATTTCTGATAGATTTTAGACAGCGATTATACTAGCTTATATTTTCTATAGATCAATTAGAGAAAAAATTACATTTTTAGTAATCCTACAAAATATTTTTTTACTGTATATCCCAAGTAGTATAACTTGATTTATAGAATTTCAATACGATACGAGTTAGATTATTTATGTGCAACACTCATTTCACTTTGACTATGAAAGCATAATTGTATACATGCATTAATATTTTGAGGGGTCTTTTATAGATGCACTTAACCTATTTTATAGAAAGGTGAGCATAACTAGAGACTAGATAGTACTATTGTTAGAAAGTTGAACTATTGGAAATAAAAATTGAAGATGCGTTTTAGCACAATTGCATGCACAGTTTTATACTGCATGTACATAAATATCTTTCAATACTTAGATAGTTTAAATCGAAAATCATTACTTAAACTAAAAAATACAAGGTTTTTACTTACGTGAAGGGACATCGTTCTAAATCTTCTAGTCTCTGGACAAAGTACCAACATCTATACGGCTAGCAAGACCGGAAAATCGAATAATGATTTAAAATACATTATCCCTAATTCCCGGTCCAACTAGCACATTTTCATTCATTCTTAATACCATCATATGCTGAAATAGGTATATTATTTTGACACTAAAAACAAAATAACACATTTGAAGATATTAAACGCTTTAAAAGTAATTTTTTTCTTATAACAATTTACCAGATTCACAATGCTATTTTATGTAGGATAAAATTAGTTAGCAAGCGAAAATTTAATCTTAGTTAGAATTTACTGAAATACAAATACCATGCATGCCTTATTTTCTATTAGGAGAAAGCCCTCAAAACCCAGTTTTTGTATACAAACTGCATAAAGTACTTCTACCGATAATGCTATTAATATTAATTACACTGGATTACCCACTTAAAATTTCGCAAAACACCAAAATACAGAAAAACATACATTAACAAAAAAATCACACTTAAAAGTACAACACATCAAAAGTGGAAAATATAATTACCACATAATTATTTTCAATTAGAATTACGGTATCAACTTATATGTAACTAAAATAATAGAAAATATTACACTTACCCTGTACTTGTACACGCGAGAGGCGAAAATAATAAAAATATTTAAATAATTCGCAAATAATACAGCACACAAATCGCAAGCATAAAAACAGCACGTGCCGCCATTTTGCTGATAACAGAATTGAGATAAGAAAGTGCCTCGAGGCTCTACAGAGCCCGGTACAATAAGAGTTGGCCAGTTTGCCGATAAGATAAAACCAGGGAGGATGCTAGGGGAATACCGAATTGTGGGACACGTGTTTCATTCTGCGTTCAAAAATGGGGACTTATGGATTAAGATCATGTTAGATTAAAGCCATTTCAATAAAAATCTATCCTTTTGGTAAACATGTGGCATTATATCCTAAAATTAAAAATATCAAAGTTAAGCTACAACGATTAATATATTTTATATAGTTTATGGAAAATAATGAATCATTAAATTAATTTCTGTGAAACAATTAGCAAAGATCATTATACTAAAGCAAATTATTTTTGTTAAGTTTTGATAAATAACAGTAATAAATTATAGGCATTGCAGATGAATGAGTATTCACGTATTAAAATAGGTATTAAAATTATTGCTTAAAAACAATTTTTGAATAATAAACTAAAATTTTTATTTAATAAAGTCATAAACTAAAATTATTAATTAAAACTTGTTAATAAATTAAACATATCAAAATTTTTACACTCAATTTTTTTTATAGACTTAAATTTTACATAGACATCCTTTTAATAAATGCATAAACTAAACTTATTGTTTAAAACAATTTTTTACAATAATAAACTAAAATTTTTATTTAATAAAGTCATAAACTAAAATTATTAATGAAAACTTGTTAATAAATTAAACATATCAAAAATTTTTACACTCAATTTTTTTTTATATACTTAAATTTTACAAAGACATCCTTTTAATAAATTCATAAACTAAAACAATTTTTACAATAATAAACTAAAATATTTATTTAATAAAGTCATAAACTGAAATTATTAATGAAAACCTGTTAATAAATTAAACTGATTACTCTAAAAGATAGCTAATCACAACATATATCGGAAAAAATATAAGCAATTATAATACCTGAAAAATACCGGACAACACTCTTGTTACATGCGGACAAAACATCTGTTTGCACGGCTAAAGTATTCTTGGGTACCCGTTGCAGGAGAACTTACCTACGCCCAACCTACAAAGTCTACAAATTTAACGGCAACTGATTTTCTCTTATCAGGTATCACAGATCAGATAAGAGATAAGGAAGTGACATGCGCAGAAGACACGTGATAGTGACGTGTGCAAATCTGTGTTGATTGAATATCCGGTAGGTTTCTGGCAGGATGTACATTGAGTGGCAACTCTCTGTAACAGGCTAAGAGACAAGTTAGATGATGCAATATCTACTGGGTTGAGAAAGTTTTAAGGTAGAGGGCGCTTGGGTAATCACGTGATTTTTTAAAGAATCAGTATAGAGACATTTTAGTTAGATAAAGTGGCCAGGTGTGTGTTGCGAGACTCTCTTTACACTGTGTGCGCCTATACTTAAGACGTGTGTTTTAATTGATTTTTCGCCGAGTTTCAAAAATGTCTTTGCTTGAATCGATCGAAAATAACTTTAACATTGAATACACTCCCGAGTTTTATACTCAAAGTGATGCGGATGTGTTGCTGCAAGAAATAATACAATTGCCTTTAGATGTAAAGCCTCTGCAAAGTATTGAAAAGGAAATTTCCCCCGAGTTTTGTACTGAAAGTGATGTTGACGTGCTTCAGCAAGAATTGTTTCAATTACCCCTGCAAAGTAGTGAAAAGAAAATTTCCTCGACCCGTAAAGTAATTACTTTTGCTGATGAAGGAATCAATTACAGTTTACCTGGAGCAACAGTCTATGTTTACTCTTGGATATCCATTTTGCAAAAAATACGTGTAGATCTACAGAAAGTGACAAATTATGAATTTAATATGGTGCAAGTGAACTTTGGCTCTGAAGAACAACCTAAAATTGAAGACGGCAACTACGAAGATTTTAATCTAGACCTATCATCAGGTGTATGAATTCTAAGTTTTGGATCTAAACGAACTTTGGATTTTAAACCAGCGAACTGTGAAACCGCTACCATTAAATTAGAACACGGTTCAATGTGTAAGATATATCCCCCAACCAACAAACTTTTAACGCATGGTATTCCTTCTGAACTTAGTGTGGCAGACCCGCACATTAACCTAACATTTGCCAAAATGTACATTTATGAGCCTTCCCCGAAAAGGGCAAAGTTGGACGATTGGACGGATAATCTTTACCACAGCTTATATGCTTCTGTAAATAGTACATGGCACTTGGAAAGACTTATCTACGTTTCACTTCACGATGAAAGAACTGACTTGAAGATCCATATTAGACAATTTATACAGAATGCCCAATTAGACTATATACCAACCGGCCAGGGAGTCGTGATGAACCCTTCCACATGGATCGAATTTATTGTAAAACTATTAGATTTTAATATAGGTCATAGCAATAGCTCTTTTATTTGTAATAATCAATTATCTGTATTTAATGATGATGGAAAATGCATCTTACAACAAATTTACAAAACCGGAGATTCATTCTCGTTAAATCCAATTTCCTTAACACTTTTAAATGATCAAGTAAAAAAACTTTGCGAAATGAGAAATGAAATATTGGAATGCATTTTAAAAACGCTATATACGACGACCCTACCCCATTTAATTTTAAAATTAAAGCCGCAAAAATGTAACCGCGAACCCCATTGTACTTATGATGAGGCTAAACAACAATTAATGGATATAGTACATCAGGAAATTTTTAAAAACATAGGCCGGGTTCAGGATCATCCTTCGCAAAGGATACATGCCTGTTCGAATAGATCACATATTGATGAGAGAGAGGGTCTTATAAGTAGTAAAGCATGGTTTACGGTCGACATGCCGTATATTGCAAGAGAGATATGCGAGAAAAAATGCACTTGTCATTATGACGGAGAATTTTTTTCAAACATTTTCATTGAAGACTATATGAAGTATCTTCAAAATGAGCTATTTAATTCATTTTTTCAACCGTTTTCAGATTTTGCGAATTCCAAGGATGACAAAACATGTGTAATTATGTGATGTTATTGGTGTATAACTAGTATTGCGATTGTAAAAAATATATTAAAACCATTGTGATTATGTAGAAAAAGTTTGCTTGCTTCTACAACAGTAAGATTTTACTGATTTGTGCATGATTAATTGTGGATTACACTTTGAAAAGTTATTATTTTCTTAATTGTGTAAATAGTTTGTGTAATTTAAAATATGTTTTTGTAAATAAATAAGTTTAAACATGAAAACTTTTCTGTGTTTTCTTTATGTGTATGTGCGTGTTGATTACTTGCAAAATAAAAATCTATTAAATAGAAATAAAATGTTTTGATTAAAATCATAAACTTAAGTGTGATAGGTAAAACTGCGTTACCTGAGAATTCACAAAGTACTAATTTTTTATAAAATGAACTTAGCTAAAAAAGTTTGTCTGCATAATTTTATAACTTAATCGATTTTACAGGTTTTTCAAAATAAAGTTAAGTGAGATAAAGAAACTTAGTATTTTTAAATAAAGATTTTTTGAGGTATTCTTTAATGTAAAGATCTTACCACATTTTACTTGAAGTAACAGAATATTTTAAATCAAACACTATGTTTTTAAAACATCAGAGTATTAACTTAGCATATTTTTATTAAGTAATGGGCTTGAATATTTTTATAAGAAATATCAACTAAGTGCACATGTTACACATTTTACTGATTAAGATGGTTATGCTTACAAATTTTAAATAAATATGCTCTTACTTTTATACATGTTACTTGTTCAAACTAAGTATACTTTTGATTCTTGAAATAAACTAACAGATCTGTACTTTGAAAATTTTATTGAAGTGTTGAACTTTGGTATTTTTCGAATGTTACGAACTTGATACATTTTTTCTGAAGTGCTAGATATGTGAAATTGTCTTTTTAGAAACATTGAATTATTCAACTTAGTGCATTTCAGTTACTCTTTCAAGATAACGGACTTAGAATTTTTTACAAATAGCAAGCTAGTAACTTGCTAAACATGCTTGCAAATATTTTTAAATAACATTCTTAAAAATTATCAAAGTTGTAACTACTAGTTGTAACTAATATTTTTAAATAATATATTAATTTGTTTATTTCTTTTTAGTAGTTACAACTTTGATAATTTTTAAGAATGTTATTTAAAAATATTTGCAAGCATGTTTAGCAAGTTACTAGCTTGCTATTTGTAAAAAATTCTAAGTCCGTTATCTTGAAAGAGTAACTGAAATGCACTAAGTTGAATAATTCAATGTTTCTAAAAAGACAATTTCACATATCTAGCACTTCAGAAAAAATGTATCAAGTTCGTAACATTCGAAAAATACCAAAGTTCAACACTTCAATAAAATTTTCAAAGTACAGATCTGTTAGTTTATTTCAAGAATCAAAAGTATACTTAGTTTGAACAAGTAACATGTATAAAAGTAAGAGCATATTTATTTAAAATTTGTAAGCATAACCATCTTAATCAGTAAAATGTGTAACATGTGCACTTAGTTGATATTTCTTATAAAAATATTCAAGCCCATTACTTAATAAAAATATGCTAAGTTAATACTCTGATGTTTTAAAAACATAGTGTTTGATTTAAAATATTCTGTTACTTCAAGTAAAATGTGGTAAGATCTTTACATTAAAGAATACCTCAAAAAATCTTTATTTAAAAATACTAAGTTTCTTTATCTCACTTAACTTTATTTTGAAAAACCTGTAAAATCGATTAAGTTATAAAATTATGCAGACAAACTTTTTTAGCTAAGTTCATTTTATAAAAAATTAGTACTTTGTGAATTCTCAGGTAACGCAGTTTTACCTATCACACTTAAGTTTATGATTTTAATCAAAACATTTTATTTCTATTTAATAGATTTTTATTTTGCAAGTAATCAACACGCACATACACATAAAGAAAACACAGAAAAGTTTTCATGTTTAAACTTATTTATTTACAAAAACATATTTTAAATTACACAAACTATTTACACAATTAAGAAAATAATAACTTTTCAAAGTGTAATCCACAATTAATCATGCACAAATCAGTAAAATCTTACTGTTGTAGAAGCAAGCAAACTTTTTCTACATAATCACAATGGTTTTAATATATTTTTTACAATCGCAATACTAGTTATACACCAATAACATCACATAATTACACATGTTTTGTCATCCTTGGAATTCGCAAAATCTGAAAACGGTTGAAAAAATGAATTAAATAGCTCATTTTGAAGATACTTCATATAGTCTTCAATGAAAATGTTTGAAAAAAATTCTCCGTCATAATGACAAGTGCATTTTTTCTCGCATATCTCTCTTGCAATATACGGCATGTCGACCGTAAACCATGCTTTACTACTTATAAGACCCTCTCTCTCATCAATATGTGATCTATTCGAACAGGCATGTATCCTTTGCGAAGGATGATCCTGAACCCGGCCTATGTTTTTAAAAATTTCCTGATGTACTATATCCATTAATTGTTGTTTAGCCTCATCATAAGTACAATGGGGTTCGCGGTTACATTTTTGCGGCTTTAATTTTAAAATTAAATGGGGTAGGGTCGTCGTATATAGCGTTTTTAAAATGCATTCCAATATTTCATTTCTCATTTCGCAAAGTTTTTTTACTTGATCATTTAAAAGTGTTAAGGAAATTGGATTTAACGAGAATGAATCTCCGGTTTTGTAAATTTGTTGTAAGATGCATTTTCCATCATCATTAAATACAGATAATTGATTATTACAAATAAAAGAGCTATTGCTATGACCTATATTAAAATCTAATAGTTTTACAATAAATTCGATCCATGTGGAAGGGTTCATCACGACTCCCTGGCCGGTTGGTATATAGTCTAATTGGGCATTCTGTATAAATTGTCTAATATGGATCTTCAAGTCAGTTCTTTCATCGTGAAGTGAAACGTAGATAAGTCTTTCCAAGTGCCATGTACTATTTACAGAAGCATATAAGCTGTGGTAAAGATTATCCGTCCAATCGTCCAACTTTGCCCTTTTCGGGGAAGGCTCATAAATGTACATTTTGGCAAATGTTAGGTTAATGTGCGGGTCTGCCACACTAAGTTCAGAAGGAATACCATGCGTTAAAAGTTTGTTGGTTGGGGGATATATCTTACACATTGAACCGTGTTCTAATTTAATGGTAGCGGTTTCACAGTTCGCTGGTTTAAAATCCAAAGTTCGTTTAGATCCAAAACTTAGAATGCATACACCTGATGATAGGTCTAGATTAAAATCTTCGTAGTTGCCGTCTTCAATTTTAGGTTGTTCTTCAGAGCCAAAGTTCACTTGCACCATATTAAATTCATAATTTGTCACTTTCTGTAGATCTACACGTATTTTTTGCAAAATGGATATCCAAGAGTAAACATAGACTGTTGCTCCAGGTAAACTGTAATTGATTCCTTCATCAGCAAAAGTAATTACTTTACGGGTCGAGGAAATTTTCTTTTCACTACTTTGCAGGGGTAATTGAAACAATTCTTGCTGTAGCACGTCAACATCACTTTCAGTACAAAACTCGGGGGAAATTTCCTTTTCAATACTTTGCAGAGGCTTTACATCTAAAGGCAATTGTATTATTTCTTGCAGCAACACATCCGCATCACTTTGAGTATAAAACTCGGGAGTGTATTCAATGTTAAAGTTATTTTCGATCGATTCAAGCAAAGACATTTTTGAAACTCGGCGAAAAATCAATTAAAACACACGTCTTAAGTATAGGCGCACACAGTGTAAAGAGAGTCTCGCAACACACACCTGGCCACTTTATCTAACTAAAATGTCTCTATACTGATTCTTTAAAAAATCACGTGATTACCCAAGCGCCCTCTACCTTAAAACTTTCTCAACCCAGTAGATATTGCATCATCTAACTTGTCTTAGCCTGTTACAGAGAGTTGCCACTCAATGTACATCCTGCCAGAAACCTACCGGATATTCAATCAACACAGATTTGCACACGTCACTATCACGTGTCTTCTGCGCATGTCACTTCCTTATCTCTTATCTGATCTGTGATACCTGATAAGAGAAAATCAGTTGCCGTTAAATTTGTAGACTTTGTAGGTTGGGCGTAGGTAAGTTCTCCTGCAACGGGTACCCAAGAATACTTTAGCCGTGCAAACAGATGTTTTGTCCGCATGTAACAAGAGTGTTGTCCGGTATTTTTCAGGTATTATAATTGCTTATATTTTTTCCGATATATGTTGTGATTAGCTATCTTTTAGAGTAATCAGTTTAATTTATTAACAGGTTTTCATTAATAATTTCAGTTTATGACTTTATTAAATAAATATTTTAGTTTATTATTGTAAAAATTGTTTTAGTTTATGAATTTATTAAAAGGATGTCTTTGTAAAATTTAAGTATATAAAAAAAATTGAGTGTAAAAATTTTGATATGTTTAATTTATTAACAAGTTTTCATTAATAATTTTAGTTTATGACTTTATTAAATAAAAATTTTAGTTTATTATTGTAAAAAATTGTTTTAAACAATAAGTTTAGTTTATGCATTTATTAAAAGGATGTCTATGTAAAATTTAAGTCTATAAAAAAAATTGAGTGTAAAAATTTTGATATGTTTAATTTATTAACAAGTTTTAATTAATAATTTTAGTTTATGACTTTATTAAATAAAAATTTTAGTTTATTATTCCAAAAATTGTTTTAAGCAATAATTTTAATACCTATTTTATACGTGAATACTCATTCATCTGCAATGCCTATAATTTATTACTGTTATTTATCAAAACTTAACAAAAATAATTTGCTTTAGTATAATGATCTTTGCTAATTGTTTCACAGAAATTAATTTAATGATTCATTATTTTCATAAACTATATAAAATATATTAATCGTTGTAGCTTAACTTTGATATTTTAATTTAGGATATAATGCCCATGTTTACAAAAAGGATAGATTTTTATTGAAATGGCTTTAATCTAACATGATCTTAATCCATAAGTCCCCATTTTTGAACGCAGAATGAAACACGTGTCCCCACAATTCGGTATTCCCCTAGCATCCTCCCTGGTTTTATCTTATCGGCAAACTGGCCAACTCTTATTGTACCGGCTCTGTAGAGCCTCGAGGCACTTTCTTATCTCAATTTCTGTTATCAGCAAAATGGCGGGCACGTGGCTGTTTTTATGCTTTGCGATTTGTGTGCTGTATTATTTGCGAATTATTTAAATATTTTTATTATTTTCGCCTCTCGCGTGTACAAGTACAGGGTAAGTGTAATATTTTCTATTATTTTAGTTACATATAAGTTGATACCGTAATTCTAATTGAAAATAATTATGTGGTAATTATATTTTCCACTTTTGATGTGTTGTACTTTTAAGTGTGATTTTTTTGTTAATGTATGTTTTTCTGTATTTTGGTGTTTTGCGAAATTTTAAGTGGGTAATCCAGTGTAATTAATATTAATAGCATTATCGGTAGAAGTACTTTATGCAGTTTGTATACAAAAACTGGGTTTTGAGGGCTTTCTCCTAATAGAAAATAAGGCATGCATGGTATTTGTATTTCAGTAAATTCTAACTAAGATTAAATTTTCGCTTGCTAACTAATTTTATCCTACATAAAATAGCATTGTGAATCTGGTAAATTGTTATAAGAAAAAAATTACTTTTAAAGCGTTTAATATCTTCAAATGTGTTATTTTGTTTTTAGTGTCAAAATAATATACCTATTTCAGCATATGATGGTATTAAGAATGAATGAAAATGTGCTAGTTGGACC
This sequence comes from Cheiracanthium punctorium, assembly GCA_038373885.1. Classification (NCBI taxonomy): domain Eukaryota; kingdom Metazoa; phylum Arthropoda; class Arachnida; order Araneae; family Cheiracanthiidae; genus Cheiracanthium; species Cheiracanthium punctorium. The sequence continues at coordinate 12,246 of JAWZYV010000205.1, forward strand.
GGGAATTAGGGATAATGTATTTTAAATCATTATTCGATTTTCCGGTCTTGCTAGCCGTATAGATGTTGGTACTTTGTCCAGAGACTAGAAGATTTAGAACGATGTCCCTTCACGTAAGTAAAAACCTTGTATTTTTTAGTTTAAGTAATGATTTTCGATTTAAACTATCTAAGTATTGAAAGATATTTATGTACATGCAGTATAAAACTGTGCATGCAATTGTGCTAAAACGCATCTTCAATTTTTATTTCCAATAGTTCAACTTTCTAACAATAGTACTATCTAGTCTCTAGTTATGCTCACCTTTCTATAAAATAGGTTAAGTGCATCTATAAAAGACCCCTCAAAATATTAATGCATGTATACAATTATGCTTTCATAGTCAAAGTGAAATGAGTGTTGCACATAAATAATCTAACTCGTATCGTATTGAAATTCTATAAATCAAGTTATACTACTTGGGATATACAGTAAAAAAATATTTTGTAGGATTACTAAAAATGTAATTTTTTCTCTAATTGATCTATAGAAAATATAAGCTAGTATAATCGCTGTCTAAAATCTATCAGAAATGTGTGGGTAAGAAAAAATGTTTAGATAAATACTTTGTTTGTTTGTGTTTTAAGGCAAACCTGCACGCGGGGGTATCTGCTTAGGATGAGGGGTGCCTTGGTAGGAGGACTTTCTAAGGGGATCTAACGCGTATTCATGCATTTCATATACGAAAACTTGAGTTTTGGGGGGTATATGGCTAAAGTGGTTTTCTCGCAATAAAATATAAGACTATATTATTATTTGTAAAAATCTTTCTATGGTATAATTTTCTCACTTCCCTAACAGTAGATTAAATTTGTAGAAAATGTATGGGTATCCTAAATCCTACTTTAATGTTAAACGGCTACTTAACAAAAATACGGTATACAAAAAATTAAAACTCTTGATTAAAATTTTTTTTCTTGATAAATTAAAAAATTTGATTAAAAAAAAATTTGTTGTAAAATTAATTATTTACTTAAAATTAAAACTTGGTTAAAAAAATAAATTTAGAAATGTATTTGTTGTAACATTATTTAACTTAAAATTAAAACTTGGTTAAAAATAAATTTAGAAAAATATTTAACTTAAAATTAAAACTTGGTTAAAAAATAAATTAACTCTTGATTAAAAAAATATTTGTTGTAAAATTATTTAACTATAAATTAAAACTTGGTTAAAAAAAGTTTTGTTGTAAAATTATTAACTTAAAATTAAAACTTGGTTAAAAAAATATTTGTTGTAAAATTATTTAACTTAAAATTAAAACTTGGTTAAAAAATAAATTAATTCTTGATTAAAAAAATATTTGTTGTAAAATTATTTAACTTAAAATTAAAACTTGGTTAAAATCTCTTAAGAAAAAAAAATGTTTAGATAAATACTTTGTTTGTTTGTGCTTTAAGGCAAACCTGCACGCGGGGTATCTGCTTAGGATGAGGGGTGCCTTGGTAGGAGGACTTTTTAAGGGGATCTAACGCGTATTCACACATTTCGTATATCAAAACTTGAGTTTTGGGGGATATATGGCTAAAGTGGTTTTCTCGCAATAGAATATAAGACTATATCCAAATCATTATTTGTAAAATCTGTAGGTACTAAAATCTTTCTATGGTATAATTTTCTCACTTGCCTAACCGTAGAAGAAATTTGTAGAAAATGTATGGGTATCCTAAACCCTACTTTAATATTCTAGTAAACTGTTACTTATTAAATTTATGCTATAATCTTAAACGGTATACGAAAATTAGAAGTATGTATTAAGCAGCATTTATTCAATTTGCATTGGTTCTATTACTAAATGGTAAAGAAAACTAAATAAATAAAAAATTAAACTTCGAAAAATTAATCAAAGTCCCAATTCATTTTCAAAACTAAAGTATAACACAATACACCTACAATTTTATACCTGAAGGATTCTCGGCCTAATGGTTTAAGCCAACAATCATTAGCCTATGAATTCTTTTGTAGGTTGTGCGTTCAAATTTGAAAATTTTTCCAAGTCCCCTTATTTCAAAAATATGTCACAATCTGAAAAAAATTACAAGTATCCTTATTTGAAAAATTGTTAAAGTCTGAAAATTTTTCCAAGTCCCCTTATTTCAAAATATGTCACAATCTGAAAAAAATTACAAGTATCCTTATTTGTAAAATATGTGAAAATCTGAAAAAAATTACAAGTCCCCTTATCTGAAAAAAAGGAAATTCTTATCAACCCTTCGAACATCCTCTCCCCACATCCGGTCCGACCACGCCCCCCCTCTCTCTCTCAGCCCAGGGACAACATCCGAACGGAGACTCCGGAGGATCCGGCGAATTAACATGGGATCCGGCTGGGCAGAACTCTCGTTTATCTACTACTGTTACTGATCATCCTTAAAAGAAACCGAAATGTTTCAAGGAGAAGACGAAATTTCGGGCGATTCCTTAGCCCGAAATTTGATACTCGTTTTGAAAATACCTGTAGCCTGGGAACGAAAGGGTTAAAAACCATTGATTGAGGTCAAGTCTAAAAAGCTAAGTAATAAATCAAAAAAGTAAATTAAAATTTCAAAATAACCGATTTTAGACACGTATTTTTTAACTAAGAATCAGAACTCTATTCTATCTAGTTTAAATTCAGTTTCAATGGGGGGGGGGGCTATAGCCCCTATAGCCCCCCCCCCGTAGATCCGCCTCTGTCCAGAAGCCAGAAAAAGAAATGTATCGCTCGGGAAGAAAAATCCAACGTTATTTAAAGCTCCAAACAGCATCAATACAGCATCACCATAATATTTCTTTAATATGGCCCCTTATAAATGTATAACATAAAAAGTAACACTATGTAAATAGAAAACCTTTTGTACATGTTAGTAGTAGTATAACGCTAATATGAACACTTTAAAATTGGCATTTGGCCCAAAAATCAAATTGAAACAGCAGTATAATACTTTGAAATTGTCCATTTTAAAAAAAATAATAACAGTTTTATGAATAATATTTTTCTGTTTATTAATTTAATTAGGGTGGGGGAGGGGATTTTATAATATATAAGAGATACACAAATGAATAGATATTTTTGGCATAAGTCTGCAAAACTTATACAGAAACAAATATTTTCGATTCAAAGTCTGTTTTTTTTTTTTTTAAATACAAAATTTTTCAAAATTAAAGAAATATTAGATTTTTTCTGATATGTGAAAGCTTGCAAAACTGATGCAAAAGAGTCAATCACTGAATATGCGTGTATTTATTGAATTAATATTTTTTTTCCTTTATGCTTTTTATGAAATTTTTTGTAGTACTGAAAACTGATACTGAAAAGACATTGATTTTTATGTATTTTTTTGTGGTACTCAGGTCCTATTATCGCACGGGCAAATCGGGACTTTGCCCAGGGCCCCCCAATTTCAAAACTTGTTCTGAAACATCCTTCTTTATATCAAAATTTTATGAAAAATAAAACAAATTTCATAGATGCCCCCCCCCCCTCATGGTCTTGGTACAGCCGAGGCCGCACCGTTGCCATGGCAACGAGTTTGTAAGCAGTCTCTCCGGCATAGGGAGTTAGTAGCTAAGTACAGCTGATGAAAGATTTTCAAACGACGGCTGCAGTGAATTCGACTGACTGATTGGCTCGAGAAGTGAGGGAGGGGTACGGAGAATATATGTTCGGAAAACACTCGACTTTATATTGCTGAATTTATCAAGAAGGTAAGCCTGGATACACGCTTATGAATGGACAATTACCCATCAAAGCAGTATTGTTTTTAAGTAAGCAAGACCTGGCATTTAGAGGACATGGCGAGCGAGAAAATTCTTTAAACATGGGAAATTTTAAAGAGCTTTTAAAATTATTGATATCTGAATGAAAACAACCCCTTTTTATGAGGACATCACTGACCGATTCGCATGTTTAAAAGAAAGGAGGATTGATTTGACTTATAAAAAATAAGTAAGTTTTTTTTTTCTTCTTTCTGAAGTTATCGTTACAAAAGAAAATTCTAAGGAAACTTCGAATCAGACACGGGAAATTTATGTAAATTTTATGGAAGTAAAGTAGGATCTCTTGCATTTTTTATGAAATTTCATTTTCGTCGGTGAGGGCTTAATCCGTTTTCGAATTCAGTAACAAAGATTTTTCCATTCCTGTGGGGAGGAAGGGGGGGGGGGAGCTCATATGCTTCCGGCTGCACTAACAGTTTTGACCACTGGCCGCCACTGCATTCTATAGCTTAAATAATAATCATAATTGAGTACAGTTATAATAATCAAAAACGGACAGTTTTTTGTAAAAACACTCCTCTTTTTGATTATTATTTAGGCTAAATGGAGCTGTTGTATAATGCTCAAAAATTGAGAAATTTTCGTTCCATCGATTTTTGTTGATTAATGGAGCCAATTTTACTCAGTCGGGAGAATGGCTGTTTGAAGTCAGAAATTGAGTAAAAATATACTCCGTTTGATTATTAATTTACTCAGTAGATTTAAGCGTGTAGAGTTAAATTCCGATCCAGGATCCGATTTCATAACTGAAATGGATACTTTAGATTTTCCAATACGCACTCATCCAAAACATTTCACCACTAGCGGTGAAACAACGGATGCAATTTTCAACAGCAAAATTATGCGAACAGGAGTCTATAGGAGCACTTACAGTTATCATTTTCCTCCATATGGCAGAATTGATTGAATAGATTAAAAAAACAAGAAAGATAAATCATACCAAACGCATAGATTATAAAACACTTTCCAACACAAAAATGTTTTTGCGACAAATTTGGCGATATTTTCCTTAAAACTGGAGAGATTTTGGAGATAAGATAATGTTGTATTATTACTATAAATGCAATTTTATGAGACCCTGTAAAAAATCTTTAATTTTTTCCCCCCACGTTTAATTGAAGAATATAAAAATTTTATACTTTTATTATTATTTTATTACTATTATTATTTACTTTTATTATTATTTTATAATATTATTTTTTTTTGCATCCTATTTGGCAATTTATCGCAAAAGTCGCCAATATTGGCGGCAACTTTTGAGGAAGGCACTCGATCATCGTCGGATTTTTAGCTAATTATATTGTAGGATAGTATTATATGCTTTAAGCCCGGGTTTCCTGCAAGCGTCGACGGCAAGCGCTCCAATTTGTCAACCGCGAAAAAACGCCCGGGGTCTTTCGTGCGCCCACCAGATCTGGACGACCCCAGCGACGCTCAACGCTGGAAGGAAACCACCTTTTAATAAACGCGTTCGTTGGACGCGAGAGGCACCCGCTAAGGTCATTAATCACTCTGGTCGCTGGACGCCAGCAGGAAACCAAGGCTTTAAATAGGTGCCTGTCTCTAAACTGCCACTGACCGCATTGTATTGAAATTATTTTGAGTGCTTCTGTAGAAAAACTATTAACTATACAGACATTATTTTCGATGGAAAGCTTCATCTTGTAATCCTTAATAACATATATCAATTTTGTTTCATTTCAAATAGCAGAATATCTCTAAAACTAGAAGTAAAAGCCCGTTGTGAAGGTAATTACAACAGGTGCTAGAAAAACATTTGGCGAAAGTATGTCTACACTCAATATATTTAATCTTCGTCAACCTAAAATCATTCAATTTTTATTATATACCCAAATCAAATTTGGAAACGTGCGGAATCGAAAAATTTCGTTTTGTGTACACAGCTAATTCTCATAACCATGCAGACGATTTATTTGTGAAAAAAAAAAAATTAATAAACTGCAGTTGCAGTATTGCTTCGGTTTAATAGGTAATTTTGTCACGCAAATGATAATTTTTTGACTGTTGGAAACAAAGCGTATCTATGTGCTTTGGTCGGAAATAAAATGGTTCTGAAAAAGCGAAAAATCGCGTCAAAGTGAGGGAACAGGTGGATTTTCAAAATTTTAAAGTAGCGCTGATTGTTTTCTATATTTTTATACATAATTATGCGAAATTTCAAGAGGATCGTACAAACGGTGAAGAAGTTATTAGGCTTTTTGTTTTAACTTTGTAATCTTTTTGCAGTAATTGCTGAAAAAGTTTTATCTTGAAGTCAGGGATCAGCGTAACTGTATAGTAGGACGATACGCTTTAAAGAAAATCTTCCCATAGAACGCAATGTATTTGGAGTATTTTGAGTGCTCCTGTAGAAAAACTATAAATGCAACATATACCATTTTCAATAGTGTACACTGTACATGGTACAGTAGACAAGAATAACATATTTAAATTTCGTAGAAATCGATGCATATTTACGGAAGTTAGAGCACGGAAGAACGGACGGACGGACAGACAGACAAACCGAAATCATAAACACTTTTCAACCTTGTTGGAAAGTGTTAAAAACAGAAATTCTTCCAGCCGAGTGCGTAAATAAAATCTGGAAGAATTTCAGATTTTTAATTTTTTTTTTCCCGCATTGCAAAATTTAAGACCAAGCCATGTGAATTAGCAGTTGTTCTGGAATGGAACAGGTTTATTTTATTAGTCATATATTAGTTGTATTCTATCAAAAACACAAGGCCGTAACCCCGGGGGGATCATGAGGGTTTGATTCTCTCCCGTCCCCCGAAATTTTACTCAATGCATTAGTAGTTTTTTATTTGCGTTGATTCTGGCGATCAATTAATAAGGTAAAAAAATCAGAGCTACACATCCCCCGCTGCCCCCCCCCGAATTTTTTATCCCCTACGGCCATGCAAAAACAGGAACACGTATCCTTCAGACCAAAGTCCATTGACATTAGTTTTAACTGTTTCAAGAGAGAAAAAAAGTATTAATTTTGAATAAACTGTCAGTTTTAAATTTAAAGTAATTAAATATTTATTTATATACAGCCGATAAAATAAAACACCGAACAAACAACTAATATAATTCGTGATTTTTGCATTATCCGATTGATAAAAATACATCAGAGGGCATTATTCACTATGAATATTTAAATTTTAATAATATTCCCCCTCCCCCTCCCGTTGTACACTTCGTGTTATCTTTCATATATTATGAATTAATCACATGAAAAAAATTGTTATTTAAATGTCTGACTACAGACTGATTAAAGTGGGTCTTTATAGTGGGAAAAAACTCTTGCAATTTTATTAATATTTCACAATCATTTAAGTTAGTGGATATTTGTTAGGTGTATAACATGTATTTCGGATTTGTGTGCTTGTCCCGAAGCATGCTTATAAATCCACGTCAAAAGGACAACACTAGGGGGTGCCCTCCATGGGGGGGGGGGTCTTTCTAAGGGATCCTAACCCGTATTTGCGCTAGTTTCGGAGAAAACTACGGAAAACTCGAACGGTTAGGTCGACAGCCGCGCGATGGGACCCGAACCCAGGACCTTCATTCTTCGGCCGTCTACCATTTTCAGTGACATAACCATTTGCATGGTGAGGCATTTTTGAACGAAACGCGTATCCTTTTTCCTTTTACTTCTTATGTGTGTTTTTTACAAAGTTTTTTAATTACTTTAGCATTTATTAGGTTTTGGGAATTTTGCGCCTGATGACAAAGACGAATGTTGTAGTCTTCCACCTGACAAATAATATTGTTTTCATCAAGAAAGCAGTTAAGAGAAATCAGTTTACTGTTACGCGACACAGACTCGCCTTTCTGTAAATTTTCTATTTCACTGGGAAATTCAGATTTTTGGACCAACTGCAAGAGACAAATTTCGGACCTTTGACTCTTTCGCTATTATGAAGGCTGGCTCTTGCATTCTTGATGAATCTGAAAATAACACTGATTCGAATTAATTTACAAAAATTATTGGTTACATATAAAATCTTAATGAGAAAATCTGGTTCGTTGGAAAGTAGGAGATTTTTAGATGGAGAGTTTTTAAATTCTTTTTGTATTACACAGTTATTGTTCTTTAAATGTTTAACATCGTTAATTTGCTGAACACATCCAACTCACATAATAATATATATGAGTTGAAGTAGTCGTAACCCCCCACCCCCATAAAAAATTTCTGGCTACGCCAACACTTCCACCACAAATGGGAATTCAGAAGATCTGGAGCATTCAACATCCTGGATCGGATGTCCGCTCTGTTCATTTCAGAAGATACATGATGCCACGAAAAGTTTTCAGTTAAACCTTGTATTTTTGCACCTCTGTTGGCCATAAAAGTTTTGAGAAGGTGTGGTAGAATCCGAGTACAAATTAATCTGCGAAATGTCCATTTTTAGAGCAGTCAAAACCTTGTTCACAAGTTTGGACAACAGGAGGCAGGCGGAACGCTCTAATCAGGGACTGATTTACGGCGGCCATTCGGGGCCCCCAAAACTTCCTTTTATGTAATCTTAATAACTAGTACTAAAATTATCTGTCAAGAGTAAAATTTCTAATTACTTACTTCATTTCATCACAAATATTCAAAACTTTTAATTTAATGTAACTTGTGATGTTAAAAATTATTCATTCGATTCGATAGTCCATAAATTCGATAGGACACCTCATCATGCTCCTCCTCTTATCGTTTCTAAGGTGTATGTGATGACTGAAAATACCCATAAAAACATTTCAAAACTGAAAAATTCATAAAAGTTATATTTGTCGTGACATTTTACTGATTTGTAAATGTTTATGGTTAACTTGAATGATAATGGGTTTTAACTTAATTTAATTAAGTAATATTCTGCGAAATATTTTTTGCAGGGGGTCCCACAAGTATCTATGCCCTGGCCTTGAGTTGTGTAGATCGGTCCCTGGCTCTAATCAGTGAAATGTTTTG
>JAWZYV010000206.1:0-17552 GCA_038373885.1 Cheiracanthium punctorium
ATCGGAGGTATTTCCTCATTAGGAAAACAGAAAATTCGAGAATATTTGTTAACAATGAAAGTCAACAGCATTGCTAATTTACAAGGACCAGAATTATAAAAGATGGTTTTTGTAAGGAATGTCTGATAACTAATTATGTGGCTAGAAACACAGTTGAACACTGATGCAAGAAACTTTAAAAACTTGAAACTAAAGTGTGTAAAGTACATTTCGAGCGAATTTCTGTTTTATCACTTTCCAAACATGTACCATGTAAGGAAAGTAATTTTAGTCATGAAAAAATTCGACTTTGAGATTTCGATGTATTTACACGTTTTGGGGGATTCTATTCATTTATGCTATTTTTACGAGATGTATGTGTGTGTGTGTGTGTGTATGTGCGTGTATGTGTATGTGAGTGAACACGATAACTCCTGTCCTAAACGGTGCATTCGATTGAGCTCAAATTTGGTATATATATTATAAACCCCCGTCGCAAGACCGGTATTGATGTCGGTATCTATAGGATTAATAGGTTTTTTACAGAGCTACGAAAAATATTTCTTTTACATTATCACCTATGAACGGAAATTCTTGAAAGCGCGCAGGAGTTTTAAAACGGTGCATTCGATTGAGCTTAAATTTGGTATATGCTATTAACCACCGTCGCACGACCGGTACTTATTTTGTTGTGTTATTTGTGTGTATATGAGTTATAGTTTTTTTTAAAGGGCTGCGAAAAAAGAGTTATTTTACATTATAGCTAATGGACAGAAATTCTTGAAAGTGCGCTAAGGTCTAAACGGTGCATTCAATCGAGCTCAAATTGGGTATGTACATTATAGGTCCCGTTCTCGGGACCAGCATGGATTTTGATGCACGTAGGTTTCTTAACAGGCTTGCAAAAAGTAATTCTTATATATTACGGCCTAAAGACGCAAATCATGAGTTAGGGTCTAAATGATGCATTCGATTGACATCGAATTAGGTATGCATATTTTAGGTCACTGTCTTGCATGTTGCATAAATTTTAGCGAGTGTACGCCCAACAGTTTTTTATAGGGCAACAAAAAAGTATTCTTATACATTGAGGCCTATGCGCTCAAATCCTTTTAAGTGCACTAGTGTTATAACACTAGATCTGATTAAGTTGAATGAAATTGATTTAAACACTTGGTAAAGATCAAACGTTAGGACAGTCGAGTGGGGTCACTCTAGAATTTTCACGCATATTTAGCAAATTAGTGATTTAAATGCAATAAATAAATTTGTACAAAAAATTAAGAATATACATATGTATTTATTTATTTATTTTATTCTTACCTTTATTTATACAAATGTATTTGAAAAATACAGCACTAGATTTTTCCAGTGCGTGTGCGTTTCCATTCATTTAGTTATTACGTCCATTTAATTATAAATTTTCAATTTATGCAAGACATGCTAAATCGCTTGAAATTTGTAACATAACGCAGGAGTAAGTCCCATTAGACCCAAAAGTTGGGGGTTGTGGGGTCTAATGAGCAAAAATTTCACTTCACAATTTAAGACTATTTCTCTTTTAATGATTAAACAATCACTTAAATGTTTCATTTAAAAGCAGGAAACTGTTTGAACTGCCAGCAAAATTAAATAAATAAATAAACAAACAAGTAAATAAGTAAGAATTTTGGGAATTATGCTTTTTACATTAGAAAATGTAAAATGTGTCATTTTACTGAAATTCAGTGTGGCCTGTTCCACATTTATTTTTTTTTTTACATGCTTACTTTATATCATTCTTTTACAAATCACTCAAACATTCCAGCATAATTATAAAGAACACTTAAAATGACTGGCTTTTAAATGATGAAGTAATTAAAACTTTGTAAAATAACACGCATCAAAGTTACTTATCAGGCAAGACACATGTTTCGATTGAAAAAAAATGTCGAACTTCATCAGTAGCAATCCAAGTCCACTTACAGACTTTGTCAGTTCATTCACTGACAATCGTGATTGGACCGCTACTGAGAAGATCGGAGTTTTTGAGATCGAAACACGTTGTTTAGTCTGACAAGTAACTTTTATGTGTGTTGTTTTACAATGTGTTAATTATTTTCTTCCAACATAATCTTGACGGTAAACATGTATGACGGTAAACTTCCAGCATAATCTGGATTAGGTATTATTTCAATTATTTTAACAAAATTTTAACAAAATAGATTTGGTACGCATTATTGCATTTTTCTAACATGTTTGATACCATTAATAGTGATTTTTTGTAGCTGCCTTTCTTACAGCTGAACTAAAAAAAACATATATGTATCATATAAAACTAAATATTATATCAAAATTCAAATTATATTAGCTCCCTTTAAAATTCTGTAGGGGTATAGCAACTGTCGTTTTCAAACAAAGGATTTATCAGGGTATCTAAATTTAATAAAAAAGCAATTGATATACTTCCCATTGTTTAATTTTTAATAGTCCCATTTTAATAGCCAATAAATGCACCTTTTGATGAAACGTGATGAGCTTACAAACCATGTGACCTCGGTAATAAAAGTGCTAACACCGTTGAGAGAGCGGATTTTTCGTGACTTCTTTTGCCAAGTATATCTGTGTGTTCAAATTCTTGTTCAAGTTTTTCAAATAAAATTATGTTCACGCACAACAGCTACAGATAAGAGGATCGGGATTGTTCCCGAGTCCCCCCGCGGAATATCAACGAACAGCGGGCCAACTACAACTCCAACGGCTGACCGGCAGCCCTCCTATTACACATACTATATTACTACCTGTGAGAATGAATTGTTAAAAGCGTGTATTCCTCCCTTTGTTGAGGATTTTTCAATATATTCTATGACACTTTCAAGGGCATTTTCAGTTTTCTGTCTGTAAGGCTATTTATACTTTAATGTTCTCGAATATACATAGATCTACTTACTAATCTTATTTTGGCACATACCATAGAAAGATCCTTATTACAAAAGGTGGGAGTGCATGCCACTTATAGATGTTTTAAAAGTACAAAAAAAAAATTCATTCTTAATAAATCATCTAAATGGTCAAAAATTGGCATAAATAAATATTTTAGTTTGAATTTTTTTTAATTCAGTAATCATTAACTCGAAATTAAGATAGTGGAGATGGAATATGTTTCATAGTCTTTGCATTTGGCATCACTTATCTAATTTTTGCTGCACAAATTAGCACAAATCAGCATCTAATTTTTGCTGCACATTTATGATTTAATTTTAAACTGCACAAATGGTATTATATAATTATACTCTACTGCCAGTTTGATAATCCATAAGTGAATGTCGACATTGCACGGAATACCATTGTAGCTGCGAGCCATTGGTAAGACATTATAAATCCTTTAGTATTTTCCAAGTGTAGACAAATCAAAAATTGCAGTGAATCGGGAAAAACTGTTTAGCAGCACAAGAAAATAAAGCGGCTTAAATTTCCTGCTTAAAATTCTGTGAATGTCAATGCTTATGATTGTGATCATGCATCGTATATTTTATTTCGCATAACCGTTTCCTTAACGTCCATATTTAATGAATTTTTAGCTATCAAAAACAGGGAATATAACATTCATTGCGTAATATTTCAAAATAAAATATCTAAAATAGCAGAATAAAACGAATTCTTTGCAATTTAACGTATCCGTTTTCAAGATGCGCATACTTTCTTAAGTAAACGAACCAAAATTCACACTCATTAAAAATTTATTACAAGTACTATATTATTCTATGTACTTCCGGAATATTTTCTTCGTAAAGAAATAATCCGGATGTTTCGAATAAATTTTCAAATACTTTGTTTAAATATTTAAAATATGTTTTTATCCCTCTGAAATGCTCATAAATGTCTAAAATAATTTTAAATGTAGCATACATACAATTACTGTGATTTCTGCTCCGTAATGGCTTACCTATACTGAATCTTTCGTATTACTAATTTATCTTACATTTCTACATTCTTCATAAAATATGTATTATTTAACGCTTTGGAATAATTTCTCTTCATATATATGCATCTATGCATCTATCTCCATGCATATGATTCACATTTTTACACTGATTTAACTTTTACATTTCTATTCATCTACTAATGGACATTACTGTGCAGTTGAAAATCAAGTTATGTGATGTATGAAACACTCTCTTAAAATGCATTCCAGTACAAGTCAAACTTCCTCCGTTGATTTCATATTATAAAAATAATATATTTATCGTAAAATATGAATACGGTTATGCATAAATACATTTTTTTATATTTCTGTCGAGTTGTGGGTTTTTCAAAAACTAATTCAATATTCCAAACCAAAAATATATTAACTTTTTTGGTTTACATCATTTATTTTACAGTATTTTATTTTATTTTTACTTTCTTGTACATAGTAAAGAAAGTACTGTGATCACAATCAATTTTGATAATCTCTGAAATGACTTTGACAAGCTACTACGTGACGTCTGTGTGTAACGCATGTGCGTAATTATGCGCTTGACCCACTTCGAGTCCATTCTGACTAATTTTGTGGTGACGTGTGTACGTGCGTCTGTTGTTGCTACTAATGCCCTCTGAAAATCGTGCAGTGGTGATAGATCCTCCATATATGACAGCAATGGGCGAAAGGGGAGAGGCTTCCATCTTAATGCTTCTAAATGGTAGGAAGTCCGATTTAGCTTGGGTCTCCTAATTTTCAACCCATTCCAGATGAGAGACCTAGCACCTGTAATCTGCACCCCCAGAGGTTAGCAGATTGGAGCCACGAACAGATTTTACGTCCAAGGTTCCTCAGCAGTCCAGTCGAGAGAGGTTTGACCGTCCCAAGCACAAGCCAAACGGAATATAGCGACCAGGCCACTACGGACATGCACGATGTAACTCGCATAACTGAAAAGTGATTAGGCGTAGAAAATTAAAATCTACTTATATAATTCGCTAACGTATGCGGTACCAAAATCGACGATATTTCCACGCCGCGAATGGCAGCAATAATCCAAATTAACAGTTAAATGACGTCAAATGGAGAAAGCATTTACTTATCTAATACGTTAACGTAAGCGGTACCAAAATCGGCGATATTTCCCCGCCGCGAATGGCAACAGCTAGATGTAAACATTATAGCAATAATAAAAATCGCATGTGCAAAAATCCAAATGAACAGTTCAATGACGTCCAATGGACGAAGTATATGTCGCGCAGTAGCTAGATTGCAAAATAACGATAATGGATACACAAAAATGGCAAGATCTTTCGGACTTTTTCACAGCTTTAAAATATCGAATTTACAATACTTGGCGCATTCATCACCCATCTAAAAATGTCACTATGCATTGGGCTAAAGTACATTTTAGCCGTTTTCTGTTTTAACATCGGCTATTATGATGATAACCAAAATGTGTAGCAACTCTGACCTAAATAAATTTAATGACAATTACTGTTAAAACAAAAATATGATGTTCGTTGAAATGAGCCCAGAAATTCAGTCAAAATTGCACTGAGTATAAAGAGTAAGGTATGGGGCGGCTAGTTATATTTAATACACTAAAAGCCTATGGATAGTCCTTGCTCGGACCATGCTCCAAATCTCACCACATATGGCGGGCGCCCGCAGGCCACGCACCAGCGTGGAAGCGAGGAGCCATTTTTCTTGTCGATGATGCACCGTTGAAGGACTTGTTCGTCTTCCACCATATAAGTACCTTTGAATTTGGAAATATTGGTGGTGCATGTATTTCAGGAAACCGCGGTTCTCGCGGTGTTCCACCCCACAAAGGGTTCTTGCAGGCCATGCACAAGCATGGAGCAAAGAACTAACAGGTGAACCACGTCGAACGGAGGGCGAGTCCCTCCGACCGTGGTTGTGACCTCCTTCCTGTCTAAGGACAGAGAAAACCTTGGTGTCTATGCTGCACGAGTATCGTGCTCTCTGGTGTCCTGAGTCCTCCAAACGGAGCGACGGTTGTTGTTGTGACGACGGGTGGACAGTAGGCCGGGCTTGTCCCGCCCCGCTGGTCAGGGTGCCAGCACTGCCTCCTCTAATGTGGGGAGACAGGCAAGGGTTACCGTTTACCACCCGCTAGGCAAGCCCCGCGCAACCTGATGAGGGCCTCTTTGAGACTCCTCGAGAAGGTATTGCTGTCAATGCGGCGGTCCATTGGTACTCCTCTAGGGGGCTACCAGTCGTGTAATGCTCAACATAGAGCGGGTGCACGTATTGCAATAGTCTCCTTACCACATATGGCACGGAAAATTAGTTTCCCAAACTGTATCCCACAGTGGGATTTATGGTAACGAGGTGGCATATGAGTTGACAAAGGAAGCCACTAATGCCACCCAATCCTCGTTCATTTCAGCTGACTACAGATCAAATGCACATTTCCTAAATTCGAAATTGATACATTTTTGAAGGCTTCAGCTGGAAGAACTGGTCAATGATAAATTATAGCATCACTCCGCTTTTCGGTATAACCTTTTGCAGACCGAATTCAGATTCAGGCATATTTTAAATTAGTTTTATGCATATTTTTCCTTCTAATGCATTAGTTAAGGGATATTGGTCATTAAAATGGGGAAAAATAATGTACGCTCAATATTCACAGTGTTCCCATTTGGGAACATTGACCATTTCTGACTATAATTTTATGGGTAGTTAAAATAATTAGTGAAATATCAAGAATAGAAAAAAGATTAATTTTTAAATTTCAGTAAAAATAAGTTTGAAAGGGTAAGGGGTGGATCAAGATAACTCAGTAAAAATTTATGAAAATGGCTCTCTTTATGATTTTTTTATCCAATTTTCCACTAATGATAGAAATGCAAATCCTATTTCAAAAAGTCAAGTCATCTTTTAACTGTCTGTGCTAATTATTTCAAGTCAATATTGATAAAATTTAATTTTTCAATGAATTTTTAGATTGATGTTTCCAATTAGGAACATTGGCCTATAAAAGAATAAGAGATCTGATTGATGCATCTTTTAGAATGGCGACGGGACGCAATTACCTCGCCCTGTAGAATTAGTGTCTTGAGTACCCCTTCTGCAGTAGTGCCGAATTGATGGTTGCTGACCACGTTTTCTTAAGTGTCCACTGCTTCATTGTTCTTCTGTTATTTTCCACTATTGGAAAGCTATTGAAGACTTGCCCCTGTTTCTAATTAAAATTTTGTTTTTGTATTTTGTATTTTATTATATGTTTCTTGCAAAAGATAATGTCTTTTGTACCTCGTGCATTGGAAATATATATTAAAAAGGTTTTCAAAATAGTACAGAGCTTGGCAATATATAGCATAATGTTGGTGAGAAATCGCTAAATTTTAATATTATGGAAGCTAAGTACCATATCTCAATTTTAAGTGAAGTGCAACAAATGACTTCTTCGTACGTCTATTAAATTTTACAACCTTTTGATGTAGTTCACGTAACTTATTTCTTTTCAAATAATGACTGCCCATAGACTTTGACGTATTGAAAGCATTTTGGGTGGCCCTGTAAACAGTCCACTCAATGTATTCCAATCAAAAATGGAGATGCAGGACTAGATTTTACAACAATCCTAAATATAAAATTTCAACATTCAAAAGCTTTGGAGTCATGCCAGATACATATACGTGCGTAAGGCGTCATGTCGAAAGTAGTCAAAATGGATTGAGGGATGATTATATTAGGAGCAAAAATGTGAGTACCGAAACTTTTCCAGAATCCAATACCGCCTGTACTTCGAAATTAAGTCGCTTCAAAGTTATATCCTACATGTATAACTTTGAGCATTTTAATCAAAATAAGTCATTTTGTAAAATTACGTAGACTTTCATTAACAAATCATGAAGTGTAACTTAAAACTGAAAGTTAACAAAATCATATTCTTTAATAATCGGAATCATATTTTGTTTTGTTATATGTGTTTTTTTTTCCCAAGGTACATATCAGACCCCACTTAATAGAATATCGGTTAAAGAAAATCCCGCTCAATGTAATAAATTTTCTGCGTACCAAACCAGAGAAATTCCGGATAGTGGAATATTCAACTAATTAGAATATTTTTTCGTGGGATGAAAAAATTATTTTTGAATAGAGCTTTTTCGAAAGATCAGAACGCGTATTATTCTTTCTCATTCATCATGAAAATACAATTAGCTGATTTTCGCTTCCCTCCTCTATCAAGTTACTTTTATGCAATCCCGCACATTGCGACATCTTGCAGTTTATCGCTCTTTTTTTCTCTTCCGCATTTGATGATCAGCTCAATAGACGGCTAGAAGTAGTGTGATATTGCTTTTCGCAAGCATTAAAGTCACTTTAAGTGAATAATTAAGTCGTTAGAGACTGATTCAAATTTATGGCCTGCGCTTTAAGGCTTAATTTGAACATGTAGTGTGAATGTCTCTTGAATAGGGTTGATAAAGTACTTTCTTTACCCCCATTACCATCTGGAAAACGTAGTTCCTTGGTAAACACTGCTAAAAACTTAATTAGATTAAATCGGCTAACTCAATTTACTTGTACATGTCTTGAGGAAAGGCAGAATTGAGTAACTGGGAGATAACGCTTTTGACAAGGATACCTTTTTAGGATTTAGGACAAGTATTTTGTACAAGGATTCAGGACTGTTACAACTTTATTTGTGAGGTGAAAAGAAGTAGAGACGCACGATACTGCTTAACCCGTAAGCAGGCGCGTCTACTTTTGTAACTTAAGCACTCGCATGGGGTAAATCTTACCCCATTTTGTCTTCTTTATATTTTTGACTAAAAACGTTTGAAAATCAAATTTGTGGACTTATAACGTAAAATACATCAGTTCTATTACGTTTCATGGGAAGAAATCGTGCTTTTTATACTTATTTAGAAATTTTCTGGCAGTTTCTTTAAATATCATGCTTTCTGAGAAGAAAATCGCATATGATATGCTTTATACCTAAAAACACTAATTACTTTATTAATATGATATTAATTTCATTTAATAGCCTTTCGTCAATACATACCAGTAGTGTAACGTCAATTTATAGTTAATTTACATTTAGTTTATACTTAGTTTACGTTAACAACGTAATGAAACCATAAGCGTAAAGTTTTCAAAATTATTGGGAGGGCCGGGCCCCACAACCACATATATTCACGTCAGTGGCGTACCCAAAGGGGGGTGTTAGGGGATCATACCCCCCACCCCATGAGGAATTTTTTGCCCACAAAATGTATATTCTTCACTCCCTTATCATACACCCGTATACATATATGTGAGTTGCAGAAGTCGTACCCCCCCCCATGAAAATTTTCTGGCTACGCCAATGATTCACATACATATAACTTACTCATAGCTGCCAACTACTACGGAATATAATCAACAACTTTTTCTACATGATTTTTCGGTTAAAATACTCGTATAGCAAAATTTTTGAGCTGCACGCGCGAGCTGGTTACTATTTTGAAAAAAATAATTAAAAAATATACTGTTTACAAAAACCGGTTAGTGGTTAATTATATTCCGTAGTAGTTGGCAGCTATTACTTACTGTATATAAGTGTAAATTATTAGAGTCGCTCGAGCTCTATGGGTCCATAGAATTCTACACCTATGTAAGGTAAGTATTCATGTTAGTATCTTCCTACCATGTTATAAGTTAAAAATAGAAGCAAAGCAAAAAATCCAAAGGAGGAAAAAAAACAAACATTTTCGATGAGATAGTGCGTTTTAGACACATCTGAACTTTTCTTCATTTCATACTTTACATTGCATAATCTGATTTTAATTAACAGAGCTTGGAGCCCGAGGAGGGCAGCTTATAGTAAAATTGTGTGTTACGTGGCGTCACAATGGATACTAAATCATGATTGAAATCAAAAGAAAATTTTTAAAAGTACAAGTAAAGGTTTTTTTAAACGTTTGTAAATGTGTAAAATATTTTTTTTTTATGTTAGTATAAATGAGTTTTCTGTATTTAGTGGTAAATTATTGGGTGGGCTCAGCCCCTATTCACAATTTATTGGGGGGGCTCGAGCCCCACGGGCCCATATAACTCTACGCCTATGAATGAAACGTTGTTAGTCGCACGGGAGTATTTAATCCAAAAGTGGAATTTTCTTCCCTTCCCGATGACAAAGAAACGAAATTCCTTCACGCACCCCAACTAGACCTTGACTTTGAAAGGTAGAAGACGGGGTAAACTTGTTCTCAAAAAATTTCTCCCATTTTACGAAGAAAAAAAGTCGCTGGGGTGAGATTTACCCCAGCGCGAGTGCTTACGGGTTAATACTGTGATAATCTTATTTTATAAAAAACATTATTCTTTCTTTTTTTACATTGTTATTCCATTATTAACTGAGCTGAGCGAAGTGAGCGAAGCTCTTACACTACACTCAGGCATTTCAATGTTACGCTTCTCCTCCTAAGCCGCTGTACCGATTTAGTTCATATTTGGCATGGTTACTATATGTATGTATAGGTACTAATGGTGGCAAGGTATAAATCTGAAATCAAACCAATCGGGTTGACCACGGAGGAATCATCACCGTAAAACCTGCTGCCGTTAACTTTCAATACAGATATTAGAAGAATTATTCTATTTCTCAATGACTCGCTACGCGCGCTCGTTGAACCTATGACATTGGTCAAGGTCACGATGCTGATCACTTAAAAAAAAAAGAAATTCTGAAATCGGACGTACCATGGAGGAATAATCACCGAAAAAAATCAACTTTAGGTGGAGATAACTGCACGAAATTCGATCAGCTCAACACTGCATGCGCGATACGTCATACGGATTTAGTTATTCCCCACCCCGTTAGTTTTTTTTGTGTGCATGTATGTGTGAGTGTGGAGGGGGGGGGGATCTTAAAGATAGGGTTTCGAAGAGAAATCTTGCAAACATCGATGAATCAAAACGAACCATAACTGGAGAAATCTCGTCAATAACACCAACAATGTTGGGAAGTGAGCCAAAAACTTGGCTCGACGTGTTCATGTTTGCATTCAAAATGGTGGTGAGCAATTTCAACATTTGCTGTAAGGAATAATAATATAAAAAAATTGAATTAAATTAAGTTTTACAAAAATCAAATTATCGCAGGACTAAACAATATTGTGCGCCTTCATTTCTATTTCACCCCACAAATAGAGTTGAAAATGTCAGTGGTGGAAATTGTCTCCCACACTTAAACAAGGTTACAACAACTAGAATAGTTGCCATATGCGACAGATTTAAGGGTAATAAAAAAAAAACGAAAGGACACTCTTTTTAACTGATCAGCTTGTGGAAGATAGATTGTACGCAAATAGATTAAATAGATTTTTGCGGAAGTATCGTAATAGCGAAAAATTTTGGTATGGAGATTTTGATGAAAAAATCGATTTTGACTATCTCTAAACTTACTTTCAAGAGTTTTTGCGAGTTGTCTCAAATAAGCATCTATGTAACCCATTTTGACGGTCTTTTTCCTGACGTCCGTATCTCTGTATGTCTGTACTTAACTCGCATGTCTCAAAAACTATTCGTCATAGAATGTTGAAATTTTGCATTTAGGATTGTGGTAACACCTTGTTGTGCTCTTCCATTTTTGGTTCGATTCTACTGGATAGTATATTTATAGGGCGACACAAAACAATTTCAATACATTGAGGTTTAATGGCATCGGACCATGCCCCGAATCTCGCCAACTGTCATCGTCCTTGACGACTTTTTCCAAAGCATTGCCAAATTATGTGCCAAAAATAATTACGCATTTGGCATAATTCTAAATCTTTTAACCGTAGAACTATTGTAATACATAATTGTGCATCTCTTTCTTTTTTATTGAAATCGACTTGGTAATTTATTTATAGGGCCACCCAAAAGAATTTCAATATATTAAGGTCTATGAAAACCTCCGATTTATTAAAAGTATGTCCTCAATCGATATATCGACTATGCTGAAAATCTCGCAAACTATCGCAAGCTTAGCAGCTTATGATGAAATATCGCCAAAATAAATGCCAAAAGCAAGTTTTTAAAACTAAACCGATCTTGACGATAGGTCAAATATTTGGGTAGAAATCTATTGTTGCATTGTGTATCTCTTTAAATGAAATAAGTTGAGATGAAGTGCTCTGAAAATATTTATGATTTATAGACGTACGTGGAAGTCGTGTTGTATCACATCAGATTTTTTATAGTTTAAATGCCTATAGACCATAGCACATCTGTGTACCGGCTGGTTATAATTGAATTAAAGGTGGTTAGAATCCAAATGTTAGTAACCTGTTTTAATTAATGATATCATTTATTTTAAGTTCATTTGAAACCATTGAATTTCTTTACGATTAAAAGAATATTTATTTAGTAAAATGCAAATTACAGTTAAATTTGGCTCTTTATAGACAGCGATTCAAACTTCGGTAAAAATAAAGGATAAAAACGAAAAATTACATTTGTTAAAAGTTTTATTCGAACTGAATAAAAAGTTGCTTTTGATTACTGCAATATTCGCTTTTCCAAAAGCTGATTCTTTGAACAGCAACAACGCTGCAGAAGTTAGCCAATGTTCACTTATTTGCACCCCTCTCTTATAAAGTGTTATCCCATATTTCAATGTTGATAAACTGTCATCAAGTCTATGGTGCATTAATATTTTTTAATGGTGCAAGAATAACATTCTAGAATGGTGATTCAAATGATATGCATTTCTAATTTTCCCATTAGAATGCATTTTGGAAACTAAATATTCTTTTAAAAGGAAATAAATCCCGGTAGTCTGAATTGAATATGAAGTGAATTTGATGACATAAACTACAAGTTTTCTAGAAATATGATTTCAAATTTGTCCTATTTAACAATAATCACTTGGTAAATTTGGCCAACCAGTGAAAGTACTATCAATACTGTCCATTTTGATTTATGAGAGCCTTATTGTTACGAATTTTCGGGGCAACCCGCTGCTCTGGGGCTTAAAATAGTTCCAAATTCGCATTCTACGCTTCAAAGAGATAAATTTTGCTTTTTGTTGCATCAAAATCCATCAACTAGAACCGGAGATACGGAGGTTCCGGTTTCCCATTGTTTTTCAATGGAGGTTGTAGAAATCTCGAGAAATATTCGTCTTAGGGCTTCGATCTCTTCACTTTTAGGGACTTATTTTTGGCGCCAAATTTGGCGATATTTCGCCAAAAGTCGTGAAATGGTGGTCATTTGGCGCGATTTTCCCAGTGGGGCCTGAAAGTAGTTTTTCCTGCATTAAAAACATATAAAAACATAACTCTCTTCTATGACGTAATCAAAATTCCCGCTTTATGTAGAACCTCCGAGAAATAGACTTTTCTGGAAGCTGCCCGCAGCTTCTGCCTCTCCTTTAAGTACCGGCGTGTTTCTTCGGCCCCAGTTCAGCGTGAGTGAGCTCCCGTTCCGTGCGGATCCAGCGGCCGAGGCGAATTGCACTTTGCTATAGAAGCGGTGTTTCCGCATGCGTTTTTGGAGCTCTGTTCCTAAGTGCTCTGTGTAAATTCCTCACTGTTGAGTCTTGACGGAGTGTAAGTGTTATGCCTCGTATATTTCCACTGAATTTTACTTGTGGGAGTGTTAATTTTTTGTGTGAGAATTACAGCATTTGTGAAAGCTTCATATCTAAGCGGACTGTCAAAGCACAATACTGTTTAATTGTGCTTGTGAATTTTGTACAGCTGATTTTCCGACGAAGCTCTAGAAGCAATAAAGTTGTGTTCCATCCTGACCAGTGGACTTTTTACTAGAACTTTTTACACCAACTGGACTTTAGAACGACGAACCCCGGAAACAAGCAGAGTTTTCTGCAACATTACACATGCGTCAGATCTGCTTTGATTTTATCAAATTGGGGTGAGAAGAGGTTTACATTAAAAACTTCGTGAAGAATAATTTATAATTAAACTATATCTTTTAAGAGTTGTTAATAATAAATGATTTTCTTGTTAAATTTCTGCTGATATGGTCATCTCGGTAGCCATATGAAGTACACAAAAGCCATATCAAGTTCAATATCTTTTTATTTTAATTTTAATATAATTAAATTAGTTTTACTCACATTAAATTTATAGTTTTTGTTTAAAAGAATATTTATATCAATTTTGAGAAAAACATCATTTTTTATTTAAAAATACTGATTTAAATTTTTAATGCTGTTTACGAAGACATTTATTAATTTTACTTCAAAACTAAAGGATTTTAAATGAATTCCATAGTGAAAGTGAAAAAACTAACTTATAAATCCTGAAAAATGGCCCTGTCATGTGCACATGTTCCAGATATTACCACTTAACAGACTTAGAGAAATTAATATTTTTGTATCAGTAAAACTACTTTCATGAAAAATTAGTATTACTTTCTAATGAAAGTCTGTTATCCAGAAAACAACTTAAGAATTTCTTTCTTGTTCTGTATTTTAATGCCAGGTAAGAAAAATCTAACACCTTTAGCCTGGTCATATAATGGGCATCATCCTCGTCTTAATTCTCTTGAAAGTCATTAAAATTATACTTAGTGTCAAAATTTAACGAACCATAAACGTTTCATCTATTTTGTGGATAGTTAATGCATAAAAGAAATTAGTTAAAAATCCAAGTATAAAGTACTAGATAACATGTATTTTATACTTAAGTAAAATGCTTCGATATCTTGGGGCATTTTAGAATTTTCCCTCTTTAATGTTAATTGCCGGAAAAATTAATTTCCCTCTGACGCTTGCATTCAATAATCAGGGAAAATACTTCACAGCTATATCAACAGTCTTGCTAGCATAGGGGACTTATCTCGAACAAAGTACTTTAGGAAGATCAACAAAAGAATATTTTGTTTAATATCTGCTATGAAAATTAAATTACCTCATTTATCCAAGATACCGGTTTGTTCATTTTTACGCGAAATATTTATACTTTACAATTTTGCGTTATTGGATTCTTTACATTGATTTTTAGCGTACCACTTTTATTTATCGTTAATGGTTGATCATCTAAGTAGGTGGTCGTGAGCAGTGGCAAAGCATCAGGAGGTATGAAAGTCGTTTTATAAGTAAATATTCGAAAACTGGAGACTGATATCATATTTATAATCCATACCTTTATGAGTTTAAGTTAATTCAGCATTAACTAAAGCTCGATTTGAAAACCTTGCCTCTTGAATGAACTAAAAAGTCCCCGTTTTTTTTCTCTCCTAAATTCATCACCTGGAAAATCAACAATTTTAGCTCTTCAGTGCACAAAAAGGAAACTATATTTTATTTATTTATTATTTTACTTATATTAAAATTACTAGCTGATGTAGCCGACTATGACGGGTTAGTATGTAATGCAAATTTCCAAAAAACCTGAATTCACTTTAGTTGCTATTACGTGATGCGCGAACATAAATTTACTAAATTTGAGACAACTTTCACAAAATCTCAAAATCTAATCAAAATTTTAAAGAAATTCAGCATAGTTTTATTTGAGTGACCACCTATCCTATAACAGAATTTTATTCAATTCGCTTCAGTCATTTTTACGTGATGAGCGGAAAAAAGCTTCACAGACAGAATGACAAAAGAACAAAAAGACGAAAGGTTGTTTTTTTTTTGTTTTTTTACGAAATTGCAAAAAAAAAAAAAAAAAATTAATGTCGACAAAAATTTTATTTGTACTATAGATAGTTGTATTTTACAAGGAATATTTATGAACTATTTGATAAATATTGAACATTTTTTTCTCATATTTTTTTTATAATTTGATATTTTTATATTAAAACTATACCGCGACAATTAACATCCTCTTATGGTAGGTAGAGTGTGGATAGACGGATAAATAATCTGAACAATGAACATTTTTTCAACTCTTTTGAAAAGTATCAGAATTTGCATATTCAGAAAAAGCGGTTCTTGATAAAAAAAGTAACACAAATGCCTTTTTTTTTAAATCCCAAATGATATTATAATTCGTGAAAAAGAAACAAAATGGAAACTAATTTGAAAAACAAAAATTTACTCAGAATATATTGTTTAGGTAACCGAAATACTCTGTTTCCATTTAAAATAACTGTACTTTCCTTAGCTCAATACTCATTATATTGAAAAAAAAATAATCTCACTACAAGGTGTTCTATTCTTATTACGAATGTAGACATTTTATGTAAACATATTTTTTGCACTGGAAGATAAAACCCGTCGAGGAGGCAATTACAGAGAACGTTTTAGTTTTGTTGTTTTCACAAAAAAAGAAAAACAAACATTTAAGGAAAAAATGTCTATACTGAATACATTTAATATTTGTCCACATACAATCAAGATCTTCATATTCTATTTTGATTTTTGTACTTAGTTAAATAACATTGTTGCCACTTAAGTTACTAAATTAATTCTAAATTGAAGGGTTCGTGAGGACGATAATTTGGATAATTTCGAGAGGGTTTTTAAACGAACTGTTTATTGTGTTAGAGCAATTTTCAGGGATGAAAAATCGGGAAACAGGCGAAATTTCAGATCTTTAAAGAAGCGTATATTTTCCTTTATATTTTTAACGAATTTGAAGAAAATTTGCAAGACGATAGGTCCAATAATGTGAATGTTACTATATTTTTCAGTAAAATTTCATGAATAGCAAAAATTTCGAATCATTTCGTCTATGACGTAATTTCGATAACTTTTAGCATTTCTACAGCGATCGAGCAATTATCTTCAGTTAAAAGTGGCAAAATATTAATAAAAGTCAGGGAACGGGTGGATTTCTACATTTTTAAAGTAGCTCAGTTTTTCTACAGGGTGCAATAAAAAGGTGTGAACATGCTTTAATTCTTTCTCTATTAGATAATTGGACAACGTAAATTCAAAAAATGTACAAACTGAGATAGGAAAAAAAGACTATCAAAAAAGAAATTCCTCTCGTTAATTTAAAAAAGTTACACTTTTTAAATCAGTATATGACCCCCATAAAATATAGTTACCACAATTATTAAAAGATGACCCCTATGCTAAAGTGGTGATGTTCAATTTTTCAGGCTTTCATAATAAATTGTTTTTGAGATACCTTTAAACAAAGGTGATCGGGAGCTGTATATGAATTTGAAAGTGAGCGTTTATTACTAAAACGGAAACATTTTTTTTTTTTTTTCAATTTCTGTAAGACCCCTAAAACGCGTTTGTCTGTCGTAACTTTTTCCTTTCGAGAGCCATTGAAAACTGGATTAAAAATGGAGTCGGCATATATTTATAGTCATTTCTCTGACACCATTGAGAATATAATTTCTAACTCTTTTACATCACCTCATTAGCGTATGGAGCACATTTTGCTAATCGGGAATTTTTTGTAAGGGGTTAAAAAGTGTTTAAAACCTAATTTTTTCGTAACCAAGTCTGTTTTCCTACTTTACATCGGACATTTTTTTTTTTTTAAATTTGTATCGGTCACGTATCTTTAATGGATAAAGAATTAAAGAATGTTAGCATCTTTTGGGACACACTGTATATAAGAAATTAAACAATTGTCTACATTTAAACATAAAAAATGAATGTTGATTTGGCATTCTTCCGTTCTTAAATAAAATTCATTCTACTTTGATACCTTAAAGCATTTCAAAAATTGTTTTATTTAACGATATTTAATTA
>JAWZYV010000207.1:0-21080 GCA_038373885.1 Cheiracanthium punctorium
CTGGAGTTTTGGTAGGTTTTCTTCAGATGTAACGTGAATACGAGTTAGAACCCCTTAGAAAGTTGTCTTACCAAGGCACCCCCCCATATTAGGCAGATACCCCGCCTGCAGGTTTGCCTTAACACAAAATACACACATTATTCCTATAACGCAGGTCCTATAACACAGGTTCTCTTTAAAAAGTGCAAACTATGCAGTACGTTATGTAGTAGTGGGATACAGTTCTAAGATATTCCTTCCGGTCACAAAATATCAGACACCGGAAACTTAACCGAGGTACGTATAGTAAATAATATTCGTTTTAACGTTGAAGCAACCGCACCCATATAGGTCTTAAGTGATGTCAAGATACTCTGGCTGCTATGCTGGGTTGCAATAGGAAAAAATAGCAAATTTTAGGACAAAGTTGCAGGGTAAAGGGTGTGACCCAGATGCACGGTGGAGTGTTCGTTTCAAAATCCTGGTCAAAAAGCGAACATTTTAATTTGCTTAAGAACAGTTATGTATGTTTTTGGATAGCTTATTAACTGATTCTCATGAGAAACATGTTTTTCTAGCATAATCCATATCCAAAGGATGCAACACTCGGTTTAAAAGCAAGTTTCTTTATTTACGTCAAGGGATTTCATCGTTTTCTATTACTTGGTCGTGCATGTTTACTGGCTCTTTAAATTAATTTACTGTTTTGAAACGCCGTAGAATTCCTGTAAAATATGTGTATTTTACTTATATGTATCAGTTTGAAAATATAATATGACTTTTTTTATGAATTTTTTTTTTATAGCACCATTTTTATTTTCTCGATAATTTGTTGACGAGTGATCGCAAAATGGATAGAAACGTGCTAGTATTTCTCATAAGCTAAAAATTAAGTGCAAGTATTTGGATGAAAGTATATAAAATTACACGTCCACTGAGCTTTAATATCAGCATTTTAAATTTAGTATATCGTAATTTCTTATTTTTCTGGTGTGAATTTTCTGTAAGAAGAAAATTTCTACATATTCCAAAATTGCCATTTCTTTTATTAGTGACATCTATTTATAGCTTAGTTTTCCATTTGTGTCGTAAATTGTGTCCCAAACACCCCATTTTTGGATCTGAAAGGTTGGCAACTGTGACTTCGGGTCAATAAAGTGCGAGTGTGCAAACAGAAACACGTGCTAGTGTAAGTCATTCGGAAGTGCTGGCTTGAAATAAAATACTTTTTCTTCGCGCTTGGAATGAGATTTTATGGGTTTGTAAGGAGGCTTCTTTTAAGCAGTGCCCTTATATAAGCTGCTGTAGACAAATCCCAGAAAAACGAGCAAGCCTCATTCATACTTCCTTTCATTATTTTTCCAAATTCCATAAATTCTTTGAATAATTTTCCAAAACAGGAATCTGGTCACGCGGTTAACTTAGAAATTTTGCGATATTTTAAACAGAAAATTACCATTAACAAAAAGTGGTTAATTATATTCCGTAAAACTTGGCACCTATGCTTATAGCAGTGAGACCTTACAACTTCTTCTTCCAGAGGGGCGCAATGGTGGTCTCTCTCAGAAAAACATAGAAGAAAATGATGAAGAATTTCAACAAGACGGATATCAGAGTTTGATAAAATTGGATCGAAAAAGTTAATCTTCTGAAGTCATTAGAAAACCAAGATCCCTATAGTAACTACATTTAGGGAAATTTAAAATCTCAAAATGTTTATGATAAAAATTTATTTATAGATAAGTAATATTATATTGAAAAGTATTATTATAAGTAAAGTATTATATTTATATATTTTTACTGTGGTTAAGGCACAGCTACACAAGGGCTATTTGCATAATTTGAAGAATGCCTTGGGCGGGGGACTTTTTAAGAGGTTCTAACGCGTATTCTCGTGACATCTGGAGAAACTCACCCAAAACGGCAGACCTTTAGATCGACAGCAGCGCGGTATTACATTTATAAGTGGTATTATACAATAGTAGTACTTCCCAAAAAGGGACACTGCTCGGACACGCTTTTTTTATGATTCAAAAAGTATATAGTACTAAAAAGTAAGTCAAAAGTCAACAGCAGAGTTTTTAACATTCACACATGAAAAATATTTTTGGCCAGGATTTTGGCACAAATACTCCACTGTGCGACGTGTCACTTCATGACAATAGCGTTCGTATTAATTCTTTCCTTCCTGTACGTTGCTGGAAAAATAAAATTACTGGCAGAGTTGCTAAGTTACACAGGATAATTAATAAATTTTCGGAAACAGTAATACCCAAATTTTTATATACCATATTTCCTCAGATTTACACGTGCGCTGCTTACTGCTTTCGAAAAATATTTTTGAAATTATTGTTTACAAGAGGTGGTTGGTTATTTTCAGTAATGGAAAATCTGATACGAATTCATTTATTGAAGGTTAATTTTTTCTCATAGTTCTGCACGGTTTTAAATCATTAAATAATAAAAGAATTCCAAAATTTTCTTGTAACAGTACAAAGTGAAAATTACTTTCCCATCCATAATGTCAGGCCCCGTAATTACCACTCGAATTTTGATTTATTCGAAGTAACAAATTGGTTGGACAAGTGTTGCATCCTAGGGCGGACGAAATGACATATAAGGCCATTGTCGAGCCCAGACTCACGGTGCAGTAGAATGACTAAAGCCACTAAACTGAAAGTATTACACAATCCGGAAGAGAATCGAGAATCTTTGAAAAGTAGAATCATTTTATTGAAGCAGAGGATTTAGTTTCAATGCAGGTTAAAAATACAGAACCGTCGTTCTGCGTGACTTAATTTGTCTTTCGATCTCAAGCCTGGAATGACGGGAGATGAGTGGGAACTACCTATATATAAGTGTTTCGGTTTTCTCCAGATATAAAGTGAATACACGTTAGAACTCCTTAGAAAGTTCTCTAACAGAGGCACCCCCCATCCTATTTGGACAGTCCATGCATAGCTTTGGTATAACAACACAAACAAAAAAACAGTGAAACTTAGGTGTTTATAAACGTCTGGAGATATTTTTTCTCTTGCAGCACGGCTCTTTGCAGCTTTTGGCCTTGGTCGACACCTAGGAGTGAAAGTGTTGTTCACTTTATTATGGAGGCGCCTAAGTGGACCAGAGTGGCCTCCTATGAAGGGATGGACGAAATGACACCGAAGCTCTTGCCGGGGTACTATACATAGACTCATGGTGTGGTAGAAAGCCCTGTAGTAGAATAAGCAAAAAAAGAATTTATAGGACAGAAGACTGGTTGGTTTTTCTGAAATCCGGAAAGAACTAAAACGGAAATTTTTCTCGAAAGCCGACGAATACCGATGGGATATTACTGTGGTATATTTATTGAAATCTGCTGCTGATAGAAGGCGGTTGTTTGGGTTGAAGAAGAATCTGTGAATATTAGGAATGTGGAAGTGAATGGTTCCTGTATCTGGATTTTAGCTACGTCGTTGAACATTGTTTATTGTTTTCAAATTGTTACAGCATCTAATGTCACTATATTCTATTTTAAACTTAATTCATTGTACTATTGTACCACCTTCAGACAGACATTTTCAAATTATGATTATGATTCGTCATTTTCTTTGTATACGTTTACATTTTATCAGCCTATCTATCCTTTCCGTTAGACTTTTTTCATGTAAATAAAACAGTCATCGGCCTTAATGTTGAGTCTAAAAGTTTACTTTTAAAATATCCGATATTATCTAAAGTCACATGAAATTCACCGAGACTTTTAATTAGTTTGGGAATAAACATGCAAATGCTAAAAAAATTTTTTTATGATAGCGTACACTATATTTTTATTTTTTACAGACTTTAAAATGTTTTTGTTTTACAATATTGATTCACCAGCGATGTGGGGAAACGATTATAGAAATTTCTGGACTGTGAATTACTGTTTTAAAAGATGAACAATTTCTATTTACTTTACAAATTTTTTTATGAGTTTAAGTCCAATGTAAATTTTTCGAGTGACCTCATACAAAACTTTTAATTTAAGAGTTCTGGAATGAAATAGGATTGAAAGAAATCAAAAGAAAATTGAAATTAAACAGAAATAGTTTGCTGAAAAGATTAAAGTGTTATTAATAACGGCATGATAATCAGTGACTTCCAGATGTGAACAT
Organism: Cheiracanthium punctorium; assembly: GCA_038373885.1. Lineage (NCBI taxonomy): Eukaryota > Metazoa > Arthropoda > Arachnida > Araneae > Cheiracanthiidae > Cheiracanthium > Cheiracanthium punctorium. Next base: position 4,116 of record JAWZYV010000207.1, read on the forward strand.
AATTACACCAATACCTCGCAGATGATATTAGTAAATTTTCAGTAATAGATTTCATACTGTCGTGAAAACTTCAATACGCAAAATTCCACAGTTCCAGCTTTCTTCTCTCTAATTAAATTTAATGTCATCAGAAGTTGCATCTTCTTTTAAAATTTGAATCAAAAGTATTCTCTCATTTAGAACAATCTGAATTCAGTAAATCATTTTCATAATAGTAAATAGTTCGAATGAAATTTGCAGAATAAATCTAATAGATGAGAAACAAATATCGAAAATTTCGATGTAATTCTAAATTTCTCGCCATATAAAGACTGTAGATCAGGTATGGGCAACCTTTGAAAAGTAAGGGCAAACTTAAGGATGTTAGCGAAGTCGCGGTCATGTGCAATTGGGATTTATACAGGATTCTGAATGGTTTATATGGGTTTATACGGGGTTTTGATATGTTCCGCGGGCCGGATCAAAAACTGTGGTGGGTCACACACAGCCCGAGGGCCGGAGTTTGCCCATTGCCCATATGTGCTGTAGATGGTAATTTAATATTTATGACTTTTTAAATTTTTTTAAGGAAAAGCTCCACCATTGTAATATTATTGTAGAACTTTGACTAAACTTTTATCACTTTTAAAAGTTTAGTTCACAGACATAAATGTATCTTCCTATTTCAAAAAGTGTTTGTTTCGTTGTATCCAAACAGATTTCTTATTTTGACTTTTATATTTAGATGTATTTGTACAACCTACATCTGAGTGACATGTATAAAGATCAGCCAAATATGCAATTTTAGCCCTTTATGCAATGTTAGCCATAAATGTTTAATAATCACCCAAATTTAAAAATGAATAAAAGTAATGGAACTTATCAAGCAAGCATCAATAAAAATAAAAATGTGTGTCAACTAAACAAAATGTTTTCCATTATATGCATACATCCATGTATATACATCCATGTACGGTGGCTATCATCCTACAAAACAGTTTGGGTACGGTGGCTTGAATTAAAAATATAGTAATAATTATATAGCTGTATTAAACGCTTATATAGTAGTGGGCTTAAAAGTAATAAGCCATATAAGGCCTAAAAGTACATGGCTTAAAAGTAATAAGCCATATATCAACCCAGTTTTACCACTCAATTTACTGGAAATAATATGGCAAGCCGCCATAGGATATTCGATAACTTTCATAAATGTTACTGCCTTATATAACATGTTTTAGCTGTGAGAGAATTTTGCACTTCAATATTATTTAGTCAACTAAAGTATCTGATGAAACTTTTGAGGATGATGCTCCTGAAATCGGAAAATGTTCAGGTAAAATTGCGCTCAGAAATGATATGTAAGTTTATATACCTGTGAAATATAGTACTCTTTGTGAGTCCAACATCACATATTGTATTTCGGCGCTAGTATATAACTCCTGTCCTATATATTGCTCGGTGCATGTTATATATAACCCCCCCCCCCACATCCGCTCAAAGCTTTTCTGTGCTTCATGTTTTCGACGGCAGCTTTGCTCATTTTTTTTCAAAACTTTAATTTTTTTTTTTTTTTGGCTGCTAACTTATAGGAGAGGCTATCAAATTTTGCTAAGGTCAGCAGTCTCTCACGATAGCATCTTGGCAATATCCTTCATCGACACTTTTGGTAAATTTCTGAGCGTAATTGTTTGGGCTTATTAAATTAATGCACTGATTTTTTCTTAACCGCTCCGGATGTGTGCGCCTATTTTCTGACCTGTTGGCTTATTTTTGTTATCGCTACATCGCCGAGTTTGTAGGCTATGTATGATTGCTTCGCTACTAAAGAACTTCACTGTAGATGGAGTTTTAGAAATTCGTAGGCAGCTAAATTGTGCCCCTCTTCCCCGCCCCCTGCCATACAAGATCATTGCAAGGCATTGCCTTTCTTGCGTAAAAGTTTAAGATTACGTATAGGGGTGATATCTGACTTGGGTTGTGCAGTAAATGGTATGTTTTTTATCTAAATATTAACATGACATTCATACTTTAAAAAAGTATTTAAAAAAGTGATCCTGATATTTTAGCTGAATGTTATGTTTGAATTCGAGAGATGATTCAAAATAAATAACTATTAAAACGCATTTTACATTATAAAAGAACTCAGTTCTACCAGTTTACATTTTTATTAAATATTAAAAATCTATCCTTAGATACAAGCATAATTCATTAAAGAATACATTTAATTTTCAGAACACTTTAGAGATAACTGTTTTTTTTCTGCTTATCGAAACGCTTGTCTCACATTTCCATCATAGTCTCTTTCTTAGTAATATGTATCTATGTATAGATGTCGGTATGTATAGATCTATGTATAGATGTTATACGGAATCCAATTAAAAGTTTTAAAATATGAAAAGTTCTACAGTTTTTCCGTTTGTATAATAAATGTCGTTATGCAAAAAGGTGTCACGCAATCATGTTCTCTTATTCACGTAAAAAAAGCATAAAGCTTTAAAGCAGATAGAAAAAGTGCATACATGATTATTAAATATTAAAAATCTATCCTTAGATACAAGCATGATTCATTAAAGAATACATTTAATTTTCATAACACTTTAGAGATAACTGTTTTTTTCTGCTTATCGAAACGCTTGTCTCACATTTCCATCATAGTCTCTTTCTTAGTAATATGTATCTATGTATAGATTCTCTAGAAAGTTTTAAAATATGAAAAGTTCTACAGTTTTTCCGTTTGTATAATAAATGTCGTTATGCAAAAAGGTGTCACGCAATCATGTTCTCTTATTCACGTAAAAAAAGCATAAAGCTTTAAAGCAGATAGAAAAAGTGCATACATGATTATTAAAGTTCGCAGCTAATCTATAAAACTTTTTCCATTCAGAAACACCTGTGAATGTTTTCCGTATTTTGTGATATTCATATGACGCGTGAAGCTGATGTATTTTCTGTCATGTCTTTGAAAGAAATCCTCTTCTTTTTGGTAGAAATATATTTTTACTAAACACGGGCTAAATCAATAAAATCTAAAAGAACATGTGTTTCTGTCAACCTTTGCAGTTTTAAACAAATAGTTTTGTTAGCTATCTGCTGACATAACTATTTTTTTTTGTCTGCTCTAAGCCAAACGATCAGAGAAGAAAGGTAAGATGCAATTAAAAATCTTATGGATTTCCGCAGTCATTTGGAAATGACTTATTGCTTGTTTAGAAACATATTTTTATTCCTTTTTAAAATTAACTTAGAAGAAAGGATTGCTACTGTATGATTTTATCGTATTCATTTACTATTCATTGTAAAAGACAAAATACAGGCATCTGAAAACTTCCAGAAGTTGGCAGACAATAAATATATCCGAATGAACTTCACATGTGCAATTTACATGAACTCTTAGGACGCCTGTACCTCTTCCAAATGTCATTTCTAATACATTTGAAAATTCTTTACTTCAATAAATAAACAACTTACGGAATCCAAATAAAAGAAGTTACTTCCACAGTATTTGTTTATTAAAATAATAATTATATTCTTTTTATAATACAACATAGATGCGAACTACTACGAAATATAACTAACCACTTTTCGTAAACAGTATATTTATTACGTAATTCCTCCAAGTAGCAATCAAGTAGCGTGCCGGTCGTAAAATTGCATGGCATTTTAAGCCAAAATTTCTTGTTTAAACATAGTGGTTAGTTACATTCCGTAGTATCTGGCAGTTATGTAATATTAATATTCAAGTAAACATTAAAATGCAGTTCATTCAGTAGTGAATGAACTAGGACTGATAGTTAAGTATTTAGTGGATGACTCCTAAAATACAAATTATCGATAATTTCAAAATGTGGTGACTGTCAGGTACAACTAAACATGTTAATTTGCCAGGTTAAATGTTTTTAATATAATAGAAAGGGCTCATTATTTAGCTTTTGTTAACGCATAGTTAGTCCCTAAATTAACGATTGTTTCACCTGAAAACGTTCAATAATACAGCAGGTAAAGTGGTATAAATCATCATTTATTAATAGTTTTCAACATTAAATATATCGGTAACTATTTCCCTCATAGACATGGGATTTTATTTACAATCTTACACGTTTACAATCACACACGTAAGAGAAATATTTCTTCACATATTTCTGATAGGAAATAAGGGACTGTATAAAAATTAAATTGCATATTTCAAAAAATGTACAGCCCTTTTTAAAATTTGACATGCCTAACATTTAATCTAAATTTGACAAACTTTTCAAACTGAAAATATGTTTCGATAACTTACTGTTTAGGAGACAATCGCTATAACATCTTTTTTTTCTTGCGCAGACTCATGCGAGTCTGCGCAAGTGTCAAAGTGTTATTCCGCGCTAAAAATTCGGATATTACTTGAAATTTGAATTATCAAAGAGGAAACTTTTTTCTTTCAAATGGCAAGCCTTAACAACCATGCCTTGGATGCATTGGCTGCGACTAAGGCTGTTGGCCACTTTATTATTGGGGCACCTAGTAGTTGGTCCAGCGTTGGCCCTATGAAGGGACGGACACAATGACAACACACCCTGTCGGGGATCGAACCTCGAACGCCAGGAGTTGAACCGAAACCGTTGTGCGGTACTCTATCTACCTTACAAGCTGGTCGGGTCAAAGAGAAAACAGTCTTCTGAAAACTCGCAAAAGTTCGCGAACATGCTACAGATGCGGCACTGAAATACTTCTATTTAAAATATATTTAGAACAATTGTGGTGCGTAACAAATTCCATGTAAAATTTTGTGAATGGAAACATCTGTTAACTCTGGAATCTTACCGATGGGTAGTTCCTCTTGAAGGACATCATAAAATTTTAACAACAATTATGAATAAAAGAAATCATAATTTTGCTTAGCAGTGGCGTTCACCCAAAGATTACATGGGATTTTTACTGAGTATGTGAAGGACCAAGAAAACATCGAATTCATTTTTTTTTCTTTTTACAATCCATTTAATGTTCTTGATGTGGGATTACGGCCAATATCGACATGTGGTATTTAGGCCGAGGGGAGACTTTCTATGGAGTCCTAATCCGTAACTACGCTAAATTTGGGAAAAAAGGTTAGGTCGGCGGAAGCGACCTTGATTTCAACCAGGCAGCGTCTCCATTTCAGGGCGATACGCGCTCGGCCACTGGTGGGATTCACCTCAAGCTACCTCATACTTTTGCAATATTTTAAGCCACAAATTAAAGTTTAAAAAAGTGGTTAATGATATTCCGGAGCATTTGGCAACTCTGTGTGGGGGCCTTGGTATCCGTCTTACATAATGCCATCATATCTTCTTTGAGACAGAACGGACTATTCAAAAAAGTACTAGCAAATCAATATGCAAACCATTGCAATCTGAAATTCGAATGCTTGAGAAATTTTCTAAAAAATTCTAGTTTGTCCTACTGAGTCGGTCTGTTTCATTGACATTAATATTTAATGTTTGTCTCAATTACAACCATTATAAAATGTACGTAAGGTTTAAATGAAGAATGTTTAGTGAAGGGTGAACTAAGCAAAGGGCTTTTTTCATATTCAGTTTGTTCTGGGGCGTCCAATTACACTCGTGGTAAAATTAGTATCTTAAACAGCTGAATTTCCCGTTATTAGTTTTTTCCCAAAAAACAATTATTATTCGTGATCTTTCACATGAACCCTGAAAATTTCTGAACAAATTATCCCTTTACCTTTGCCTTCCAGCATACTTTATATATTAGTATATCGTTCGAAGTTGAATGAAATTATTTGTGAATTTTATACTGACATAAGGAAAAAATGTAGGGCAAGAATAAATTTCAAATTCGTTTCTATATCGATTTAAATATAGGGTACGTCAAAATTCCCTCTCGAGTTTCGAAGGATTGTAAAAATGCATTATCAACACAGCAACAGAGTTGACTTTATTGGCGAAAGAAACGTTACAGGTTTTGTTTCAAAAATGTTCAATATATTAACCTATGGGATGCGGCAGTGTCCTGTGGCCGTTTCATCGCATAGGACATATTTTTTGTATTTTAATTACTTTGGATTTAATCGTCAAAAATCGCAATGTATATTTTCCCCTTCCTGGTGCCTCTTCGCAAAACCATAGTGCGTCAATTTCTTTCTCAAGTTTCGCTCTTATCAGCTGCTCACCTGCTAAAAAAAATAAAATGATAACAGGTCTTCGCTTATGTGATCTGCTCTGGGCTGCGGTAGATATTTTTGCGGTTTTTCTTCTGCTCTGTAATGGCACTTACAGCTTGCGTCTCGAGATTTTTCTACAACAAACGAGAAACCCTTATCTCTACCGTTTTGAACTCCCTCTTAACGGTTTTTCATAACTGTCATTTTTGAGTAGTTGGGCTGTTGAGATGGTGTGGCGAGGCTGCTTACTCCATGTGATGTAGGCCTTCGCCCACCGACGCATAAAGCACGCAATCTCATCAACGCTGTATTTTTGTGTGTGTGTGTGAAGGTGCTTCTCCAAGCTCCAATGGTGTATGAATGGGCATTTTTAAAATTTCTTATAATCAAGAAAATCTGATGTGATAATAAATAAATACGTTTAAAATGTAATAAGTGTGATCTCATCTAATTTTTCTGTGCTCCTTCCGGTGAGACGTAAAAAGCGACGAGCGCTAGAAAGATAGATATATTTTCCATCACAACATTATGGGTCAAAAAATTGTTGGCCACCTCTTTCATTTCTGTGTGCTATATTTTGCAGACGTATATCTTTAATACGCACGATGGATTTCGAAACATTTTGTTTTAAATTTTTAATTCAACGACGCGATGCTTTTCTAGATTGTTCATACCATATGTGACAACGATTTACATACAAACCATTTTTTTTTTCACCGATCATCGCCAACTTTATACGAAAGACAGATATCAAGTGTAAAGTCAAATTCTTCCCACACTCGCAGACTCGCTTTAACATGGTAACAAATGCGGTTGTTATCGTTTGGCTTAAATATTGTAAATCAGCGGAAATCGAGGTGAGGTGGGATCGAGAAGGTAATTGTCGTCGTCAGAGCCTCGTCCAATCCAGCGACGAGAAAGCTCGTTATTTGTGAAACAAAACTGGTAATGCTTCTTTCTCTAATAAAGTCAACTTTGTTGCTGTATTGATAAATACATTTTTGTATAACCCTCACAAACTTGGGGAGGAATTATAACACACGCTGTATATAGATTCTAGAAAGAAAAATCAAACTATCTGAAAAAATTGAAAACATAGAAAAAATACGTCAAGACCGTTTGCTTTTTTAAACTTTTTTTTTACACACTGTTTCAATCAACCAGATAAATACTATTTAAAATGATATCTTTAAATTACATTTTCATTACTTAACGGCTCACAGTGACTATTGACGACTGTTTATGCTATCTCAGGAAGCCTCTTCAGCTTCCCGTGATATACTGCAAAATCTTGTAAGTGTGTTGATGCGGGAGGAGTGCATGTACTTGTAAGTACATATCAGTGGGAAGGCTTGTGTAATTTTGTACGAAGGAACAATGTTCACCTCTTCATGCGAAATTTAGATGTTGCTGTCACCGCGACTTTTTGACAAGTACTTTAAGTAGTCACATGTTTTTAAACCGTCGAAATTAACATTGATATCCAATGGATTTTCTTTCGAAGGATATTTGAATTACTAATATTTTCAAATTGTTGAACCTTACAGTTATCAGACTTGACAGCAAAAAGAATAGGGATTTTGAAACATGAACTACACTACATGCAAATATTATTTGCCTTGTATGTGGTCTTACGCATAGATCATGTCTAGTTTCTGTATTGATAATCAATTTTTTATAATGCTTGCAAACCCGGGAGGGAATTATGACACACATTTTATAATGTTTTCATTTTGAATGGGAAGGTACTATTTTTGTCCTTAAATATCTGTGAAACGTAATTATTAAGTCTAGTAGAATGATTTTGGCAATGGGAGATTAATCTTATTAAGGAACAAAACCAGAATATTATATAAGATAAAGTTAAGTAGATTATTATGCTTACCTGCGAGCGTTCTATTTCCAAACTCTTCAAATAATTTCCTTCCTGAAAAGCATTGCTTTTTAATGCGATGCAAGGCGTGTTTCTTAGTTATTAAATCACATATATTCACACTGATTTCAAAAGTCGCGAATATGAGAGTCATTCATAGCTGCCAACAATTCTAGAACTCTACTGCATAATCATTGATTTCAGTGTGATTTCAGTTCGCACTCATCCGTTCTCGCAATGTGCTGCAAAAGGGACACAAAGGTTTTCCTCAGCGTATTTATATAAAAAAATATATAGATAGAGAGATAATAAAATTTAAAACATCAGAACGTGCATATAAACGTAAAAAAAGGTCAAACAGGTATTTCCTATTTAAGCTCGCGCAACTGAGCTGCATCTCACCTGGAGTGATGACTCCCACATTAATTTTAATGGTAGCATGCGAATGAACGCGAAGGGATATTGTGAAGAGCAAATAAGGCAAGCGTTGCCACATAAGTGCCGCTCTGCATCATGCACATGGTTCTAAGACTCCTGAGCTAATTTCTTTTCTTTTTTTTTTTTACAAATTTTTATGGAATCCTATAACTTCAGTAATTTTGAACCTTATGCTGTCATTTCAAAATCATGACAACAATGGATCCATCGCCCGACTTGGCGCAAAATGTTGCGTGCCGATTTTCTTCTCTATTTTTTTACATTAATCGTTTTTTCCAAAATATGAAAACTGGAAAAATATAATATATTCAAATTGTAAAATATAGAAAAGGGGAGGAAGAACTCTATACTGTAAATGATGGTCAGTGATTCACGTTAGGTTTTGTACGCAGTTGGCTTAGATCTCAATTATTCGGCGATTTTTCACTTGCTCCTCTGTAATTGAAAAGTATCCAAATCAACAGTACAAAATGAATAAATAAATGAATAAAAACTCTAGTAAATAGATGCTGATTTCGTTGTCATCAAGGCAAATTATTAGTTATTGATTTCATTCTCATTATGGCAAATTATTATATCGTAGCTATGATATGTTCTCTGTTCACCAGGTATTCGATAAAGTATATCAATATTAATAAATGCACAATCATCATTTTTAGGTGTTAGAATAACTGACTTCAATATATAATCCGAGAGTATAAAGTAATTAAAAAACTTTGTAAAAAACACACATAAGAAGTAAAAGGAAAGAGGAATCCTCTTTCCTTTTACTTCTTATGTGTGTTTTTTACAAAGTTTTTTAATTACTTTATCGTTTAACACCAGTATTTTGATTGTTTTTTCAATCCGAGAGTATGTTTGGTCGGAAATATTTCCATACACATCTCATTAATAATATAATGTTATTTTCATCTGCTACTGATTGGCGGCATATTTTAAAATATTTTCACTGAACTGGCGAATAATTTCACTTTTTTGCAAATTTTGCTTTAATACTATAACCCTACAGTACTGCAGAAACTTAAGTGTTGTGATTTCAAAATTGACACAACAATGGAACCATCGCCAGACTTGGCGCGAAATACCGCGTGCCAAATTACTTCTCTAATTTTTTACGGTGCAATAGTATATTACATAATATTTTTAACATTTGCACAACCACCTCCATACGAACTTTAACTGTGCGGAATTCGCGCTCGTCCGTTCGCTCAATGTGCTGCAAAAGGGATACAAAGATTTTCTTTAGCGTATTTATATATACATACATGTCTGCAATCATCATGAAAGCGCTGTTTGTATGTTCCGTTTTATATGAATAAGCGCTAATTACGCTAATATAAGATCCCGATGAATACTTTCAGGACTCAAACATGGTGATATGCATCTTTTAGCAACTCAAGGTTCATAGACATCAACACAGTGCAAGTGTAATGGTCCGGAAAATTTGATCATTATTCTGGATACATTTGCAGTCATTATACTACAAAAAGCGATTGGGTAATGACTGCAGCGGGTGATACATGTGAGAGTTCATGTTTAGCTGTGTAATTTTTATTTAACACTAGAACAGCTGCAGGGGTCATTTTGAACCCGGAGCATTTTTCTCTGTTAGTTACGTTAGCTCGGTTGGAAGGAATCATTTGAAAATTTTTGACTTTTCCTAAGTTCATAAGAACTTTTTCTAAAAAAAAATTTGAGGATTCTAGATTTGTTAGGTTTTGAAATATCAGCATCTACTCCTAGAACGGCGGGCAGGGATCATTTTGACCCCTTTAGAGAAAGTACTCTTTGAACTCCAAAGAGTGTCAAAGCACTCACGAGAAATATCTAAGATTAGCATTTTTCGACTGTATTCATATTAACTCCCAGGAGGGATGTAATTTTGGTGGCCACGGGCCTCCTTATCTCTAAGTTGCTATTCTTTTGTCTGCTTTCCCTCATTGTTTTGAACAAAATATTGCAACGCAAGGAAAACAGATGCTGGGTTTTCATGCTGACATGTGTTATCTGTAATAGTTTACTTTAGAACGGTATTTTTTCATTTGTTACTTATATTGGTACACATTACTCATTGTAGGTGCAATGCACTTAGGGAAACTATTTCTTGTGTAGGTTATAATCCGTATTTTAGTACATATGTATTCTGAACGCTGTGTGTGCACAACGCTGTGAAGTTTGCTTATATTCTAATACGAATTATCTTGTTTTTAAATTTTCAAAATGTCTTACAAGCGGAAGAGAGGTCTTACTGAGGAAGAAAAATTTTGCAAGAGCTCTCTGAAAATGAAACAGATGGACATGAAATTGATGATATTTCTCTGGAGTCTGAAGATGAATTCCAGACACAAATTATTAGTGAATCGGAAGATAGTGATGAGAGCGAAGAACAGCTGAGTACAAATAAACGTGCAAAAACGGATCAGAATATATGCAAAACTCCTTTTACAGCTCCTGATAACACTATATGGAATAAGACAAATTATAAAAATTCAGCCTGCGGCCGTGTTCCTGCTCATAATAGCTAGGGATCGACCGATAGTATCGGTGTCTGTTGCTTTCATCCATTTTCACCGATACTTTCCAACCGATATTTCGTTTTTCAGAAGAAAACTACGCAGGCGCAACACCATTCTAGAATCTTTAGTTTGGTAATGAGATGAGAGGCATCGTTTCATTGGCACATTTGTTTGCGCGAGTGTTTTCGAACTGTTTTTTTTTTCTTTTTTTTAAATTCTAACCATCACTGAACGGATGTCGTATCACCAAATGTGGTCAAAATTATGGACAAAGAATGGTTAGATGACAATTTAACAGGGCAATTGTCTATTCTTCTAAATTATTTTTAATTGATGCCCAACACTAAATACGCTCTCTGCAAGGATTGCAAAAAACAAATGTCGAGAGGTAGGCTATAATTTTACTTCAGTTTTATAAACGTTTATCTTCTCACTGTGCGGACTCGAAAGAGAGTTCATTCATATATATATATATATTATATATAATGTATATGTACTATACATAATATTTACAAAATTGAATCTCCCTATAACGAACTCGCTCGGTTCCAGTTAAAACAATGCGCTATAGAGAAAATTTCGTTGTGCAGAGATTAGAGATTTTTGCAGTTATTTCAGCAAATATTACAAACTTTTTAGTTAATTCCATGTTTAAAAGTATTAAATTATAACTTTCAATTAAAAATAAATTGGTATATATTATAAATTTGTTAAACTTACTGTTTCTTACTTTTCATAGTATAAATGAAATGTTGAAAAGTAAAGATAATCCACGAATTTAGAGAATATAAAAATTGATGGGGGAGACGGTCCTTGACGTCGTTTGATATTTCAGGGGATGACGACCTTTAAAGTGTTAAAGCAGGTATGGGGAACCTTTGAAAAATTGTGGGCCAAACTTTCGGATTTTAGCGAAGTCGTGGGCCAAACTTGCGGATTTTAGCGAAATGGCGAGCTGTATAATTGGGATTTATATGGGAGATTGAATGGTTTATACGGAGTTTTCAAATGTTCCACCGGCCGGATCAAAACCCGTGGCAGGCCACATTCAGCCCGCGGGCCGGCGGTTGCCGATATGTGTGTTAAGGTGTAATATATCAGACTTCGAAATACGTTTGAGGAATTTGTTTCTGTTTAGCTTATAGAACTTCAGATATAGACATTTTAATATTAGACAGCCGGGAATATTTGATACTGAAAGTAGCATTCTGTCATCGAAAGCGAATCGTATTTCTGCGCATGCAAACGGGGATAGGGTTTGAACAGAATGACGTTTATTGGAAATAAACCACCCCCCCCAGAGTGCCCCTCTGCAAACGTAAAACATGCGCCCCTTTTGTGCTCTAGATCAGTGGTTCCCAAACTATGGGCCGCGTCCCATTGTTGGGTCACAGGAGTATTTTTGTTGGGTTGAATTGGGTGGGAAAAAATAAACTTTAGTATTTTATATACATAGTAAACCATACTATTTTATATAGCCTATATTATTTATCGTTATGTAGTAGTGGGTCGCGAAAAAAAAAATCTAGTTGAAGATTTTTTGAAGAGAAGGACAAAAAAGTTTGGGAACCGCTGTTCTAGATCAAGATTTTCTCAGTTTTAGTTCGAAATGGCCCCCCTTTCGACGATGGCACCAAGGGCTTGCTTACCGTGCCACGCCGCCCCTGCTCAGAGCTTAGAATTAAAACATAAAATTTTGTTCATATCAATCACAGAAAAACATGTTAATAATGATCATAAAACAAAAACACTGAAGATCAATTTCATTAAATATGGATACTTTAAATAGCAACTTTTTTTAAAACTTGAAAATTCAATCAAGACTTGAAAATTGAATTAATCTCGTCATTTTTAAGCATCTTTTATTTAGACCCTCCAAGGCGTAGCTTGAATACGAGCAAAAATATTTTTCTTCATATTGTAGCTGTTTCAATGAAAAATTAATGATACTAAAATTATAAACGAAAACTATATGTAAAAACAATTTATTCCTTGTTTGTGTCGCAAAGAAGTTAACTTTTTGGCAGTGACTTGATAACTGGCGACTATCGTGAACTTTAATTATGTTGGTCCAGAAGTTAAATGATTAATTTTTAAAACATTACACACTATCAAAAGTACGAATTATCAAACATTTAATGATTTTATTATCTATCAGATTAATGAGAGAACGTAGGATTTGTGTATCATTCTGTTTTGAGAAGTTTAATAATTATCAATATCTAATAATTATTTACTTGTTAATTTAAAAATTTGTAGCTGTATTAGTATAATTAGTAATACTAATTATTATTTAGTTTATTTCATATTTTGGGGTAAAAAAACATATTTCTTGTGAATAATATTTGGTTTATATACAAGGAAGACACATGAATAATCGGTGTGTACCTGTTTTTCGTACGGAAAAGATCAAATACATGGATCATCCGGATTAATTGTGACTTAACCCTGTCCGGAGAATCAAAATATTCGGATTTTCAAAATGAACTTAAAAATGATCACATGAGTTCATATTAAAAAGAAATCTTGCTAAAACATTTAATAATTCACTGACTAATGGTCACTGACTAAATGATCATAACTAATGGTTAAGTAATGGGAGCAGAAAAATAAAACCATTAATTATTATGCATTTTAAGGGAATATTTTATATACGTACTTAATGAACAATATGTAAATACATATGTACTTACATAATCCTGTACAGTTTATACATTATCACAATTTAATGCAGTTTAAGTAATCTAAAAAATATTTTCATATCTGAAAGAATTATAAATAAAGAAAATCGAAATAAAACTCGCGAGCTTTGAAGTTGAATAAATTTCATGTGTTTACTTTTGTAAGCAAAAATCCAGGCATGAACCAAAAACAAAGACACATATAGTAAGAGCAAGCAGGAAGTTGTTTTGGGTCTAATATGGAAACCTTATATCTGGCACATAGCAACAAACAGGCGACAAAAGACAGGTTGAGAAAAATTGATTTAAATATTTGCACTAGTCTGCACTGGAAATGGATTCTCTTATTAATATATCCCTTTAAGTCCCCCCCCCCGTGTTTGTGTTCTGTTAAGCCTAAATGAGGGGCATCTACCTATAGGGGGGGGGCTTGGGCGGAGGACTTTTTAAGGGAGTCTAACGCATAATCACGTAACATCTGGAGAAAATCGCCCAAAACTCTAGACCACTAGATCGACAGCTACGAGCGGAGAAAGAATTCCGAACCTGCACAATAAGACGCTTCCCAGTGGTGCTCAGCTTTTTATAAATTCTTCCATTTGTCGGCATAATTGAATAGAAAAGAAAGACTAGAACAACTGTAAATTGACACTTCAATGTATCCACTGCTTTTTTCTTTTTAATGCTTTCTACTGGGCTCAAATTTCATCATGCTGTTATTCATTTTAACGAGAACTACACTCTCGTTACAAAAACTGCCCAGAATACAGATGTAGGTTTGAATGACATTAAATTATGTAAAGTATCGGTATTGGTTAAGTATAGGTAACGGCCGATACCATAACTTAAAAGTATCGTTATCGGCTATTTCTGAAAATGAATTTATAGGTAAAGTATCGGTATCGGTCATCGGCGAAAATGTGGTATCGGTCGATCCCTAATAATAGCTTCACTATGGTACAGTGGTTATGCCACTGAAAAGGGTAGATGGCCGAAGTGTGAAGGTCCCAAGTTCGGGTCCCATCGCGCGGCCGTCGATCTAACGGTCTGGAGTTTCGGTAGGTTTTCTCCAGATGTAACGTGAATACGCGTTAGAACCCCTTAGAAATTCCTTCTACCAAGTCACCCCTCCCTTGGCAGATTGCCCTAGTGTAGCTTTGCCGTAATCACACACAAAAACCTGCTCATAATATTATAAAAGAAACAGCCGGACCATCATCTTTCGCAAAGAGCCGTATTTCTGAAGATAAACTGATTCCTGCTTTCAAGCTTTTCATTGATGATGATATCATGTTACATATAAAAAAATGTACAGAGTCAGAAGCCCATCGGAAACTTGGAAATGAAAACTGGAGTGTATCACTGGCTGAGTTAGATGCCTTTGTTGCTTTACTATACGTTCGAGGAGCAATAGGAGCAAAGAGTTTGTACTTATATTCTTTATGGTCAGAAGCATGGGGAATACCATTTTGGAAAGAAACTATCTCAAGAGATAGATTCAAAGAAATAAAAAGATATTTGAGGTTCAATGAAAAGACAAGATCCACACGACTACAGACAGATAAGTTTGCTTTCGCATCAGAAATCTATATAAACAAAATTAGACTTTTGTCTGTACATTTCTCGGAATTCAAAAATTTTGCGATTTCTATTCGTTTCAAGCATCCGGAATCCGATGCGACCCTAATAAAAAAGTTTGTCTGTCTGTCGTTCTGTCATTCTGTCATTTTGTCCGTGACGCTTTTTTCGTTCAAGCATCACGTAAAAACGACTGAAGCGAATGATATGGAATTGGGTGTCATGATTGGTGGTCACTCAACTTAAAACATAGGCGTCGAAATTTTAAAAAATCTTGATTGGATTTTGCGAAAATCCTTTGAAACTGAGTAAATTTGTGTTCAAGCATCACGTAAAAACGACTGCCGCGAATGATATGCAATTGGGTGTCATGATAGGTGGTAACTCAACTTAAAACATAGGCGTCGAATTTAAAAAAAATCTTGATTGGATTTTCAGATTTTTCGAAAACACTTTCAAACTGCGTAAATTTGTGTTCAAGCATCACGTAAAAACGACTGACTCGAATGATATGCAATTGGGTGTCATGATAGGTGGTCATTCAAATTAAAACATAGGCGTCGAATTTTTAAAAAATCTTGGAAAATTGGATTTTGAGATTTTGCGAAAATCCTTTTAAACTGCGTAAATTTGTGTTCAAGCATCACGTAAAAACGACTGACTCGAATGATATGCAATTGGGTGTCATGATAGGTGGTCATTCAAATTAAAACTTAGGCGTTAATTTTTTAAACAATCTTGATTGGATTTTGAGATTTTGCGAAAATCCTTTTAAACTGCGTAAATTTGTGTTCGAGCATCACGTAAAAACGACTCAAGCGAATGCTATGAAATTGGGTATCATGATAGATGGTAATTCAACTTGAAACAATGGCGTCGAATTTTTAAAAAATCTTGATTAGATTTTGAGATTTTGCGAAAATCGTTTCAAACTGCATAAATTTGTGTTCGCACGTCATTTAAAAACGACTGAAGCAAATGAAACGAAATTTGGTATGATGATAGGGGGTCATTCAACTTAAAACATAAGTGTCGAATTTTAAAAAAATCTTGATTAGATTTTGTGATTTTGCGAAAATCGTTTCACACTGCGTAAATTTGTGTTCGCACATCACGTAATAACTGCAAAATTGAAAAAATGATATTTGGTGAAATGATAGGTGGTCACTCAGTTTAAACTATAAGCATCTGATTTAAAAAAATCGATCATATTTCGAGATTTTACGAAAATCGTTTAAAACTGAGTGAATCTTTATTCACGCATTACGTAATAACGACTAAAACGAATGATATGAAAGTTGGTCACATGATAGATGGTTGCTCAACATAAACTATAGGTGTCCAATTTTTTAAACATTTTTAATAGATTTTGAGATTTTGTGAAAATTCTCTCAAAATAGGTTTATATTTCTTCAAGCATCGCGTAGTAACGACTAATACGAATGATACGAAATTTGGTGATATGATAGGCAGTTGATAATCTTAATTTATAGGCGTTGAATTTTTAAAATATTTTGATTACATTTTGAGATTTTGTGAAAATCGTTTTAAAATCCCGAAATTTTGTTCCAGCATCACGAAATAAAGACCGCAGGTAATGAAACGAAATTTGGTGACATGATAGGTTGTCACTCAACTTAAATTCTAGGCTTCCAATTTTTCAAAAATATTGATTAGATTTTGAGATTTTGCGAAAATTATTTCAATATGCGTAAATATTCGTTCGCGCATCACATAATTGCGACTAAAGCGAATGAA
>JAWZYV010000208.1:0-19316 GCA_038373885.1 Cheiracanthium punctorium
CGGCTCATGTGATCGATGATAGTGGTTAGTATTTGATGAATTGGTTGAACACAGGGTTTTTCCCTGATTTACGTATTTTCCTTCAAATTTCTTTACAAACTCACGCACATCTAGAAAACTTCATGCAGTAAACATCTTTATCGAAGGAAAAGAAAACGATCATCAACATGCCAGATATGAATAATTCCTTGCACTAAGCAAAACATCGAGCAAACTTCCGAACTCTATAGATGAAGACACATAAAAATGGCACTCTTTCTTGAATCAAAGAATAAAAAGGATAATGACGCTAATAAGCATTTTTTTTTTATTTTCAGGAGAGCACAATATAAGCTTCTTGGTTAAGTTGCACACAATAAATGTTGAATATAGAAACAATTACATATTTTCACATAAAATTAGAATATATTACGGACACGAACAGAGGCACAAGCCCCGAAGGGCAAGTGCTTGCCCGAACCTCCAACGCAGCTCTACTCTGGTCGCTAACTTACAACTAACTGCTCATATTCAAAGATGTACAGGGGGGGTATGTCACCAGGTCAACTTTTGCCGTTAAGCTATTACATATGTAAGAAAGAAAAAAGGAACACGAAAGACTTTACTAGAACATTCGATGCATGCAGCTGCACACAGAGAAGCAAAAAAAAGAAAAACAAAACACTGGGGTCTGGGAGCAGTGCAATACTGCAAGTTAGGCTTTCATATGAATAAGTGCGAAAAGAGGATGGGAAGAAAAAAATATAAATAAAACAGATTGCAGCTGCAAGTTTGATTAGCAATGCAGAAGGCAGGAAATCGAAATGATAAAAAGTGCGTTATTGCCTTACAAATAAAATGGCTGAAAGGAAATTTGAAAGCTTTAAAAAGAGTTATTGTTAAAACTTATAAATTAAATTTAAAATAGATTATTAGTTTAAATTTAGACAATATTAATTAAGATTTGTATTAATAATTTTTTATAAAAAATATGCACGTTGTGTCAACGTGAAAAACCTATTTGTGCAAACCGCAATTTTCTATCATTATTTGCTCCTCTTTTTTAATGAATTTTTAAAGTTTGTCCTGACTTTTGGATCACCCGGTATATATATATATATATATATATATAAAAGAGTTAGAGTTAGAGATCAGTTTTAACCTATGCCTCAGAAACATGGACCTTTAACGACGACGGAGGAAAAAGCACTGGCAATCTTCGAAAGAAAGGTTCTAAGAACTATTTTTGGTGCCGTTTTAGAAAATAATACTTGGAGGAAAAGATATAACTTTGAAATCTATAAAATCTATAAAGATGACGACATTATTAAATACATAAAACTGAATAGAATGAGATGGGCAGATCACCTTCTGAGAATGAGTGCTGAGAGAACTGCTCTTAAGGCGATTCTTCTGACGGAACGGAAGTCCATCATTCCGATCGCGACATCTGGTGGCAAAAAATATGCATGGTGAGTAGGAGGGTCCGAACTGTCATAGCTGACAGTGGGGGGTCTCTGCAAACGCGTGTGGGTTTCCACTTTTCCGGGAAGAAATGTTATCGCTAATTGTGGTCAAGCAGGGTTGTCGGGGAATGAGCGGAGGAAAGAGGAAGAATATAAATAATCACTGGCTGAGAAGTGAAAATGGAAGAACTGATATTTTCCTAAACTGTGGGCAATTGCATGAGAATGCATAGAAAATGACAACACTTTATGTTTTTTATTCATATTTTAAATTGACTTCCTAAAATTTTTTATCGATTGATTTTTTCCATTCTTGGGTCTCTGTTCCATTCACCAGCCTACCCACTTGCACGTTGAAAAACACAAATCCGAATCCATCAATTCAATTAAAAAAACAAACAAACAAAAAATACGTTATGGCTGATTGTGGTCAAGCAAGATTGCTTGGAGGAAGTATGAGAAAAGGAGAATGATGTAGCTGAAAATATTCCAGCGCCAGAATGATTTTTTCCCAAATTGCGAGGAAAAATATTTACGCCAAAATTAAGAGATAAATTATTTAATTATCCAAGATCAAAATTGAATTCTAAATGCGCTGAGATACCGTAACCTGTGACCAAGCTTTCCGGAATGAATTTGTTCACCCATTCCTATCACAAGTGCATTTTCTTTCAGGTTACAATTTTTTGCTTTTCAAAGAATATGATTTACTGCTGGGTACAGCAAAAATTTAAATTAAAATTTGGTGTGTGATTATGGCAACGCTACACTAGAGCTATCTGTCAAGGGTGTGAATGCCTTGGCAGGAAGACTTTCTAGGGGTTTATAACGCGTATTCACGTTACATCTAGAGTTCTGGAGAAGAAACAAAATAATCCTACCAAAATTCCAGACCGTTAGATCGACAGCCGCGCGATGGGACCCGAACCCCGGACCTTCACACTTCGGTCATCTACCATTTTTAGTGGCATAACCACTGTGACATATAGCGAGGCAAAATAAAATTGGATAAAAAAGACACGATTACTTTAATAAATGAAAATTCTATGCATTAAACTTAAAGATTCTTGCACTTAGACTGGAATGTAAGTAAGAAAATTAACACATAACTAGTTTCATAAATGACCTCATATTTACTCATAATGGATTGTTGAAACTGCGTACAAATTTTAGCAATCAAAAAATCATTTCATAAAATAAGAAAATGCCTTAAAACCCAAAATTGAATAATAAATTAAGTGAGTAGCATTTATTGTTTGATTAGAAATACTTATTTTTGTAAAACAAATATGAATTTAGTCAAATTTGCTTTCGGAATATAAATCAGAAAAGTGGACTTTATTTGCAAAATCCTGCATCATGTTTTGAAATAGAATTAAAAAACTGATGTGAACACAAAATAAAACAGGGCCGTACCACCCCCCACCCCAATTTTTTTTTTTTTTTTTTTTTTTTTTTTTTCATTATTATGAATGTAGTCACAAAATCAGAATTTACTTCTGACGTAAATATCGCCAATAGCCAGTTTGAAGTATATTTCCCTATACTAATCTATGGACACGTAAAAAAAAAATGCTTTTAAGAGTCTTTCATCCATTAATCTCAATACAAAAATTTAGCCGACGATAAACATGTCCTGAATCTTGGTACCACCTGAAGCTGCTTTAATGAACAATATTAAATCAATTTTAGGCTACTTACCAATTTTCAAATGAGCTGAAATTTTGCATACTACCCTATTTTAGCTAATAATACAATATCATGCAAATAAAAAAAAAAAAGGAAAAAGATTCTATACCATATTCTCTTGACACTAGTCAGGGATCGATCCAGACAGTTTTGTGGCCCCTTAGAATTACATTCTACTAAAACGGCCCCTTCACAAAAAATCAATTTAATAAAATAACCCTTCATTTGTATTTTACACTATATTTTATTTATTTCCCCTCTCTTTATTTATTTTCCCCCTCCATTCCACAATAATTCTGACCACTCAAAAAAGTCTGACATAACAATAACAATTTAAAGGAGGTATTGCTATTTTTTTTCATGGTTTTTGTTCTTCATAAAAACTTTTTATTAAAAAATATATACAGTAGCTATCAGCAATGCATAAAAATGGCAGCTCTTTATATTATTTACTCAAATTTTGAATTGATTTCCGAAAAAATTTTAATGAATGAATAACTGTGCCAGGATATTATCTTATATAATTAGCTGACTATTAATTAGTTTCCAGATTTTGAAGCCACTCCAGTATATGTACTAGGTTTAAAATGTTTGTTTAAATTTCTAGGGAACTAGGAAAGGGTTTCAGAGACAAAATTAAATCAGATGTACTAAATTACTAACTATATCTCCTAAAGCAGTTAATAATCACTCTAAAAGGTATTAAATAAACAAACGAATGTTTGCAAAATATTTCTATAAAAAAGGTGATATTGTAGCTAATTGCATTATAAATCATTGTACAAAGTACGCTGAGTGAAATATAAATCAATACGCACAAATTAATAAATATCTAATCTAATTTAATCTTGTTTTTCTGAGAGTCGTTTAATATTTTGTTTAAAAAAAAGAAAGAAAAGAAAAAGGAAGAAAGAACACGACATAGTGTGTTTCATAAAACGTTCGTAGAATTTGTAGTACTCTTTGTGTGTTTTATAAAAAATCATATAATTTAATTATAAATAACTAGTATATATATTTCTTAAGGATAATTAAGAGACGAGACGAAACAAATCTTTGCATTTGTTTTACGGGACGTGACACGCCTATTTTTTGTGTCGCATCCATCCTCAATAATTATTGAGAAAATACAAAACAAAAGGGATTTAAAGGCACATTTTTAAATTTAAATAAGAAAATTTTAGAGAGTAAAAATTCAATTTTTTTAAATCCACTGATGTAAGTTTTTAGCTCCTTAATTTTTATAACATGACCGTGTTGCGCATATTGCAGATGTAGATTTGATTCTGTTATTAATGCCACATTCACAAAGTTATACAAGTATTAAGAAAATTCGAGCAATAAGCAGACTAGATACAATACAGAATTCATGCAGATACTTGCACTTGATTTGTGTTTGTGTGGTGTGATACTTTGATTCATGTATTGTCACATAAATTACATGAATTCAAATTCAAACACATTAGGTCTTTTATTGTCCAAGAGTAAAAAAATTACTTGCGTACTTAAAAGTAACTGCTAAGTACTTACTTAAAAGTAATAGCCTTTAGACTGTGTTATGGTTATATTTTCTACGCTGTACAAATTTAAATTTTGAGAGTCTCCAATTTATTTTGAATTGCTTACAGGGAATAATGTTGGCGCGCACAATCTGTAATCCATACTGTAATGACCAACGCGTTCGGCCGCGGTAGAGTTGAATGCCTCACGGCAAGGAAATTGCCGTGAGGCATTCAACAGCCTCACGGCATTAGGAAAAAATATTTTTAAATAATTATGATTAAATTCAATTATTTTAGGAAATAAGTCTTAAAGTTTAATATTTCTCTCTTTAATTTCATTCATTTTTCTTTTCAATTACCTCCTCAAACACTATTAGTTGAAAGTTAAAGGGAATTTGTATTTATTTATTTATTTTGACACACACACACACACACACGCACGCACACACACACGCACACACACACACACACACACACTTGGTCTATATTTTTATGGAGATGACGTCTAAGCCAAGTGTAGTATAGTGTAATTAAGGCATCTTTTAATTTTCAAATACAGTAAAGCATATTTATACGTATTTCAAGGGTTAGATTTGAAACGACGTATAAATGAAAAGACGTATAAGTGAAACATTAATCAACAACTTTGATTATTTGTAGTTTAACGCTGCTAATGCAAATTTATGTGAATATAATAAATGTATGTTTTTTTAAGGTACTAGTAAATTACTTCATATTACTTTTTACTTGAAAACAATATCTAAATTAAAAAATAAATCAAAATAGAAGTGAAACAAATCCTACCTTTATTGGACAATATTTAATACTGCATAAATTTAGCATTAATCTAATATACATTGAATACCATGAAGTGATTTTTGTTTAAAAAGTCATTGAATTTAATAAACTACCTATAGTCGCCTGATGTGCTGATTGTCTTTAATTATTAGTTACAGCATTTCGGATTGAACTAAGTTCATGAAATGTCTTTTTCCATCGCGGTCTGATAGACAAAGTGAGTTTTAAACTTTCCTTTCTTCAACTTAAATATTTGTAGTTAATTACATTAAAAAATTATTATTATAATGTGGTAGTGATTCAGAGTCATTTAAGATTTTTTGCTATCAAGCAGTAGATTAATCTGTAGAGCATTGAAAAGAACACCTCTTATTATTTACATTTGATCCAGTGCATTTGATTCAGTCATGTGATAGAGAGGTCATTGCTATAAACATTTTTTTGTTTATCTGTGTTGGTTTCATTTATTAAACAGATACTTAAGATACATATATACTGGAATAATGAAATCTATTTTAAAATCTTTACTGAAATCTATTGAATTTGACTTCAAAGCTTAGGATCGGGCTATTTGCTTGCCGGAATGTCATTCAGCAAAGGAACTACGTTTCAAATTACTTGCAGAACCCCACCACGGCTATCTCGGACAATAGTTGAGGTAGCCGTGATCCCACCCAATTACTTGCAGAAAGAACCCCCCCAACAGCTTTTTGCCGTAGGGTAGCGATCCATCATCCGACCCCCGCCAAATAGCGGAGTACGTGGCAGTCATTAGGAAAGATAGTTTTTGTAGAAATGTAGACTCCAAATTTCGTCGTAATTACTAATTTATTTATTATTATAACTATTATATCTTTCATTGAAAAAACAGAAAACATTCTGAGCAATGGCAGGTACATTTTAAAAATCGTGTATCATAATTAGCAACCATTTTATGGCTGTTCAAACACAAAATTGGTGTTTTTTCAAACTTTATTTGAATATTAAAAATATTAGCAAAAATAATATCAAAATTTTAGAAAGAACATTCAAAACATCGTGTTACTAGCTAGATAGTAGGAAAAAAATCGAGACTGTATGTTAATAACTATCGATGTTATGTCACAAATAGATTTTCTCATAGGATTACATGGGACTTCGCAGCTTCGTCTTTGCCCTCGGAGAATCACCTTAAGGTCTTCAATGCCACTCCTTTTTGTAAAAGACCTAAGAAAAAATGGAGGGACAGCCTGGATGAGGATTTTGCCAAACTGAAAATAGGAAATTGGAGGTTCATTGCAGGGAAGAGGGTGGAATGGGAAAGACTTCTGAGGAAGGCCAGGGCCCACAAGGGGCTGTCGTGCCAATGTTCATGATGATAAAAAAGAGAGTGAAGGAGAGGCTAAAAATCACGTATTAAAGGCTAAAAAAATTTAATGAGCGCAGTGTAAAAAAAAAAAAAAAAAAAAGTTAATAGTTGAACGCGGAAATGCAGACACTTGTAAGGGGAAAAAATTATGCTTGTGCAGGCCCATAGCTAAAGTGCTTTCACTTAAAAAATTTAAATATACCTATACACATGTATACAAAGTAAACATAATGCAAAATTCAAAGAATTTAATTAACAAGAAAGTTCAATTATGCCAAATGTATCGATCTTGAAACACTTTCCAACACAACATTTTTCTACTTAAATCTGACGAGATTTTAGTTACTGGATAAGGCAAAGCTGCATGAGGGCTATCGGCCAGGGGATATGTCTTAGGCGGTTCACTTTTTTAAGAGTTTTTAAAACGTATTCCAGTTACATCTGGAGAAAATCACCTCGAAATCCACACCATTAGATTGACATCCTCGCGGTAGGCCAGACAGTGATGGCGCCAGTCCAACGGGGAGGGGGGGGATCACCACCACTGACGCACTCAGTGGCGTAGCCAGGGGAGGAATGGGGTCACAGTCCCCCATGAGGAATTTTTTGCCATACAAAATGTATATTCTTCATCCCCTTATCACACACACGTATACATATATGTGAGTTGCAGTAGTCGTAACCCCACCCATGAAAAATTTCTGGCTTCGCCACTGGATACACTATAGGAGCCGAATTTGTGACCTCTCCCCCCCCCCCCAAGAAAAGAGAAAAAAAAGAAAGAAATCGGGTGATTTTAAACTCTTTACTCTTGAATATATATATATTTTTAATTTTGTACCCTTGTACCTTTGTGCTCACTCAGTGACCAGAAATTTTTCATAGGGGGGAGGGGGGTTACGAGTACTGCAACTCATATATACGTGAGTGTGATAAGGGATTGAAGAATATACATTTTGTATGCCAAAAAAATTCCTCATGGTGGGGTTGTGACGCCCCTATCCTCCCCTTGGCTGCGCCACTGCTTGATACATGTTGTTTATTCCTTTAAAGAAAACTACATCGACGAAATATATAGGTTTCAGATAGAAGTAATTTTAATATCTTTCATACAAGTTTCAGGATTTCAAGACATGTTTCAAGATTTTTGAGCAGGCATTAAACATATATAAATTTATTAATAAGTTAAATTAATTTTGCTCTGTAACATTGAAAATTTAATTTGCGAGAGAATGTATTTCAATTACTGAATTGTATATCACATTTTTTCATACAAATTACAGTGTTTGAGTTATTTAAAACTCATTTTTACTAAAAGTTTTGCTTTGATTCTCTTAGGTTATCCAAAGAATGTGGTTGTAGTAATCTTTGATATGTGCGTACTTGCTGTTTTTCCTGGATGAAAGATTAGCCATGTTTGTGAAAGATTGTTGTACAGCAAGAGGTATGATTTGTCATCATCTTTCATTGCAAAATATTGCGCCAAGTAAAAACTTGAGATATATTGTAGTTTTGATATGCAGTATGAAACTTTTAATCATTCATTTAAAACACAAAAAATAGATACTGAATGTTACTGTGATGTGTATAAACATATGTAGCTTTTAAAATGGACTTCATTTATAGATTTCTCGTGAAGTTTTTCTACCTTTCTGTTTATTCAGTTTATTTATATTTAAACTTTACAATTAGGTTACTTATTTTCATGTTATTTAGATAGTACAACTCCTGCGACGACTACTGCAACTCATAAATACGTGTGCTTGAGAAGGAAGTGTAGAATTTACATTTTGATGGCAAAAAATTCCTCATGGGGGGGGGTTGTGACCCCCTTATCCTCTACCCATTGGCTACGCCACTGCGCTCACTATTTTCATGCTACATAGGCAGTGGTCTAATTAAAGGTGACTATTATGGTAATAATATAATAGTATAAATGATAAAGATCGGCAATATGGTGTGAACGTTTATTCATTTCGTCCAACGCAGAGCAAATCAGAAACCATATGTCTTTGACGCAAATAATCCCATTCCCCCATTCTTTAAGTGTACCATAATTATCATGCTGAAAAACAGGTGTAAAATTGTTAATAGGCAGGTTGAAACATACTTTGTATTTTCGCTGCGGCGGCAATAAATAAAAGGTACAACAAAGTGTAGGCGTGTTTTTCATTGGATTTTAATTGGATTTTCATTGGATTACTTATCTTAAACTTTCCCACGACGAATTGATCAGAAGTTCCTGACGAGGGGGTCAACACTTCCTCGACAGGGGGCTCGTGCCCCCCACCGGAACCCCCGCTGGTGCCAATTTTTGATACGCCACTGCATAAATTTCTTTATTATTGTATTATGTGTTAACTCATTTATTACAACTGAATAGATCCGTTTGTTTTGTGTTCCTTTTTAACGGTTTATTTTATTTTATTTTGAAGTTAGTTCGTTCGTTTATGAAAATTACTATGAAAGCGATCATAGGGGGCACCCACGGAGGGGCTATTGGGGCTAAAGACCCCTCCCCCGAAGCTGGAGAGTTAGATCTGAAAAGCTTTAAGAACTGAAAATTGCTATTAATGACTCAAAATACTTTTATTTTTTTAATCGCATTCAAATTGTTTCTAAAGTATTTTAAAAAAGACAGTTTTTAAATAAATAGTTCAGTTGGTGTATTAAGTACAGTTAAACCCTATTACAACGTCATTGAAAAAATATTATGTATTTATGACTATATAAGGAGTAATGATTTACGTTGATAATGGGCTCTAATGTGTTCTATGTTCAAGTGGTACAAAATATTTTGACGTTAGAAGAGAGTTATTACTATAATCGACGTCACTATAACCGAGTTCATCAGTATTTGTTGCCGCAGCCCAGGACCGGTGGTCTAGGGGGCCTAAACACGACAGCGACCCGCAAGGTTGAGACGCAACTTGCGCAAGGGAAGGAGGGGGGAGGGCTAGCTGAATAATGCTTCCCTTATTTAAACTATCTTTATATTGATTAAAACTGCAATGAGCTTTATAGAACTTTAAAAAAAATAGCCATTGCGTGTAGAGACTTGCAAGGGCCTGAAAATTGAGTGCCGGCCCGGCCCGGGCCGTGCGGATCCATAATTTCGAAAAAAAATTCTAGAATTCCAGAAATTTTAAAAAATATAAAGACGACCCAATATATCAACAAATAAATATTTTTCAGGCATTTAATATTAACTAGCTGTATTAAAATAATACTAATATTCAAATTAATGATAGTGTAAAATAGTAAAATAATCATGAGTACAAATACATGTATTGAAATTTAAAAATTCTGCATTTGAGTTTGGGTTTATTATTTGGACCCATCGTCCGGAAAGGTGGCCCACTCGTCAGGAAAAGTTCGCTACTACTAGTAAACTGTATGCTAAAGAAAAACGGACGGTTATAACATCGTTTTCTAAGAGCAACAAAGCTTGAAAACTTTTTCACACTAAAGTTTTTGAAAGTAAACGGAGTAATAGCCCCATGATTCCACAATTTATTACCTACAGAAGCCAATTTCTAAAAACATTTTTTTTTTCAGGTTGCAGGAAGGCGAAAAAAAAATCACATTACACAAGTTCGGGCCGGCCAGCTCGTGGGGGTCTCTAATTGAGACAAGCAGTTTACAATGCGGAGTCGATGCCATGGTCCGCACCGCCATTGAACAGGACTTTTAAACATTACTGTCTACAGACCTTTATACAGGATTAGGTCAGTCCGGACTCATAATGTTTCAAAATTGTCTTAAAAACAATTGCCAGGATAGAAAAATGTGTTTAAAAAAGCAAAAGCCCGCACAATTGTACCCCATATTGCAGTGAGAAAAGAAAATAAGTAGGCGGTAACTCTAAATTCAATTTTCTATTAAAAAGTAAAATTATGTAATCTGTAATTTCGCAATTACTATCTGTGAAAATCGTTCTATGTTTTTGAAAGTAGTTTTGTTTTAAGTATTGTTTAATTACATGAATAGCTGCGGTTTCGTTGCTTTTTCACGTTTTTAGCGTAAAATTTGCAAAATTATTCGGTGCGCTTGTACTCAAGTTTCACACTCGAGCTATATATACAACCCTGTATACAACCCTGTACGTATACAACCCTGAGCAATGAGGCAACGCCAGCGACAGATTTGCATATTTGAGGACTTGGGTACTGGTTCTTGTGGGGGGGGGCTACTCAAAAACTCACTGTATAAATTATAATTTATATTGAAACTAATTTACTCATTCTCAAATCACCCATGCATAAACATTTACTTTACATTAAATTTTCGAAAACGACAATCATGTTGCTCAAGCATTCCTTAGGTTACTAGCACAGAATATTTCGATTGAATAAAATTCTTTTCTCTGAAAAAAAAAACACAAGAATAAAAAATGAAAAAAAATCAATTTTTCAGACCAAAAAAAAATTGAATATTTCTCTTTCTAAAACGTAAAAATTTATGAAAGAAAAATGACAAGAGTTTCCCCTGGGAGGGGGGGGGGACGACTAGAAAAAGGAGGACCAGAGCAATTGTCCAGAATCACCCGGATTCTCAGGTTTGAGCCAATGGGTCGAAAAGAAAAATTAACTACAAAATCTACTTGTAAAATATTTCATCATGGTAATTATTTCTTCAGTTTTTCTATTTTTTTAAGTAGGCTATATGTGTGTGTGTGTGTGTTTAGATTCACTTATTGTGGTATTTTTTAATCTTTCTTCTGCCTCATGACATTTTAAATTATTGGATAGAAACACCATCACGCTTTTGTAGCAGGCTGATTACTGAAGTATTGTCCACTTTTTAGATCATATGACCTAAGGAATGTTTTGTCAAGTGGGGGTTCTTTCTTTAAGTCGTGAAATTGTGTGGTAGGTGGCTTGATTTAACACTCCTTTTAAAGTACTAATATAATTTATTTAATATTTACGACAGTATTCTTGTTAGAAAACTTAATTAACGTAGGTTACCTACTAATTTAACATATCAATATCATCCGTTGCGTATGATCGTATTTAACGTATTGCGTAACATCGGCCACCCGTGTTACGAAGGTCCGACCTTCACCTTCTCTTCTCTTCTGAGCAGAAAAAAAAAGTGAGACGGAGAGGGGGGGGGGTGAACTAGGCCTCCGCTGCGCCATGCCTGACACGTTCCTGTACGTAGAGGTTTGCGCCGCACAGAAATTTACGGCGGCGGAGTAACGACCTCCGAAACCCGGTGGCGGCGGCCCGCTGCGGCGTTCGTAGGATTTTTTTTTAAACTAAGAGCATAGTGCAAATGGGCGTATGCGTATATAAACACACACACACACACGCATTACGTATAATGACGTTCAAATGATAGAGCTGAAGCAAACCGCATGTATTCGGTACTAAGATACGGATAATCACTCAGACTCGAAGTAACGAATTGTTACTTTTCGGTTGATATCGTTACTCGATCCGAAGGTTTCGGATATGATGTATGAAAGGAGTGATAATTTTTGTTTAAAGAATGCTCTCATATATGCACCCACAGAAGGGGCTAACCCCTTTCATCCCAAAAGTGCAGAAATAGAACTGGAAATATCTTAAAAATAGGTAATTCTCATTGAATAAAACAATTTTAATTTAAAATATGGTAATTTTTAATTTACTTCGAAAAATGATCCAGCAAAAGAAGTTTTTGATATGAAATAAGAACTCACAAATAATAAAGATATTATGCTTTTAGAGACGCAAAGTAGTTGATATCATACTGTGATCCCCTGCCCTGTGAATTTTATATATGTGGCCCAATCCCTGGATCTCAGTATTCGAGAACCCGCTCCCAGAAAAAACACGAGTCACAAGCTTTCCTTTACACTTTTTATGATAAGAATGAACAGGTTAAACCAGCGTTCAGAATTAAAAAAAGGGGGGGGTTGAGAAAAAAAAAGAATGGCATATGTCTTTGGAATATTTCTATGTGCACTCAGTAATTCGGATAATTTAGCATTGTATAAAACCATAAATGTGTATAAAAACAATCTGTAAATCAGAGAAAATAAGCTCTAAATACAACTTTGTACAACTTCGCTAAAAAAAATTCTTTTTGGTTATGGGTTTATGTATGGGCGGCATATACCCATAACAACACTGTCCCGGATGTGTTGTTATGGGGCACTATATAAACCCTATTACCGATTCTATTAGTAGTAACGAAAGTAACGAGTAACGAATACTTAGTAACGAATAGCGAACATCTAAGTAACTAATACATACGGATACTCATTTTGTCGTTACTTTTACAGCACTATCAAATGAGAGTTTTTGAGAATATGATAACTAGTCTTGAGTATGAGCTTGTGGTACACCTTTAAAATATTTCTACTGGAAAAAAGAAAGAATAGATTTTTCAAAAAGTCGGATAGATTTATGTTGTTTATATGGCACATTCACGATACATTTTGTCATCAGTATACGAATCAGTGTACTGCATTATTCGCTTTTGATCGCTTTTTATTATCTTCAAGCTTCTTAGATATTCCAAACCAATAAGATTGTGTTCTTTTAAGGTATAATGCAATGTTTAAACAGTTTTTATAAGAAATCAAATTACACCATCGACTCAAAAAATTTAAATTATATCTTCACAAGTTACCAGCGGTAAGAAACATCCAGCAGGCGCCGGCCTAGACCACGGCGGCTGCGGCGTAATACAAATACTTATCGGCGGCGCAGACCGCTACTTGCCGGGAAGAACTTTTTAAAGCTTCGTGTAGATGTTTGTGTCTGAAGAGGTTTCCTTGTTTAGAGCATTTTTGATATTATACTTCTCGGGAAATTGTTGTATATTCTGTTACTTAGTAAACCAGTTCTGTTGAACTTAGTAAACCAGTTTACTAAGTTCAAATTTAATAGATTTTTCTTTTCATTAAAAAGCGATTCTTGCAATACAAATATTTATATGTACACAATATTCACTGAGCAGTACAAGTGTGCACATATGAATTTTGTCTTTATTCCAGGTGTTACAAATCTGTGACCTGGCACATATCTTAGCTGAACTGGCTTTTTTATTATAACTTATTTAATTAATATGTATATATGTATGTACTAAGTAAGTTGTAGAGGATGCAAGATAAAAAGGCCAACCAAATTTAGTAGTGATTGTTGTCATTTTAAAATCCAATCCATTTAGGTCAGGTATGGGCAACCTTTGAAAAGTTGCGGGCCAAGTATTAGGAAGTTAGCGAAGTTGCGGATCGTATAATTGCGATTTATGTGGGATTTGAATGATTTATATGCGTTTTATTCGGGGTATTCTTATGCTCGAAAGGCCGGATCAAAAGCCGTAGAGGGACACATCCGGCCCGCTATACTGAAGTTGCCCGTATGTCGTATAGGTAATAAATTAATATAGTTATTTCTGCAGACTTAAATAATAATAGATTTATTATTTTAAAAATCAATTGATTAAAACATGCTTAGTCTAGCAGGTAGAATACAGATCTTTGTTGCAAGTGATGAGTGGAATAAATAATCACTTGAGCTTCAAATTTTAATTATTCTTAGTCAGATATTTTTATTTGTCGGTTTTTCCCACATTTTTTTCCATTAAAGCTAATCCAACTCTTTTTTCCAATTTTTTTTAAAATTTATATGAACGGTAAACCATATAGATTTTATAAGAACTTGTTGGTACTTGTTGGCTGTAATTAACAAAGTGTTCGACAAATACATTGATGTAGCTGCTAAAAATGTAAAGATATCTTTCGATTACTTAACGTGCAACTTGCAGCAATAAATTTTTCATTAATAATTTGAGTGTCTTTTAAGCCGATTAAGTACTTTTAATAACCTTGAACATTCGATTTATTTCAAATATTGCTTTTTAATTTCTTTTTGTAGTGGTAATTGTTACATTTGTAATTAGATCTAACATTTGTAATTCGAAGTATACTTAAGACATGTTTAAGTTTTTCTAAAAAGAATAAGATTTAACATTTGAATGAAATTAGTTAATTTTGCTGTGTAACACTAGAAATTTAGCTTATGAGAAAATATATTTAATTCAATGAATGATAATTTAAATTGATTTTTCACATAGAAAATTAAGTAGTAAAGTTATTTTAAACTCTTTTTTTACTATAATTTACTGTATTTATAAAACTGTTTAAAAAGAGAATTTATCTATTCATTAATTAAAGTTTTATTTGCTACTTGTAGCCATAAATATTTCGTTAATAATTTGAATGTCTTTTAAGCCTATAAAGTACTTTTAATAACCGAGAACTTTAGATACTTTTAATCTATTGCATTTTTATTTCTTCTTGCAATAGAAATATTTCTTCCTCTATGACACAATTTTCAACGACATTTCAAACTATAAATATTAATATGTGCTTGAGGTTTTTTGAAAAGAATAAGATTTAATATTTTAAATTAAATTAATTAATTTTGTTGTATCACATTAATAAGTCAAATTATGAAAGAATCTATTTACATTAATGTATTATAGTTCAAATTGATTTTGTCACGTAGAAAATATAGTGGTTAAAATATTTTAAAGTATTTTTTACTAACAATTTTACATTGCAGGTTATTCAAAGAGTGTGGATGTAGTCATGAACATGTATGAAAGATTAGCCAAGTTTGAAATGTATGCATGAAGTAAGAGGTAAAATTTTTCATGAAATTTGTAATTACATCCAAAAGTTATGCATGCATATATTTGATTGCAGAATATTTCTGAAATTAACAAATAACTATAAGATAAATTTTAGATATGACATTTTTTTAAAGCGTGTATACACTTATTTAAAGAGTGGAGTATTTAAAGAAAATATAGTGGTTAAAAAAATTTAAAATATTTTTTTCTAAAAATTTTACATTGCAGGTTATTCAAGTGCTTTTCTGTAAATTTTATATCTTTCAAACACATAAAATTGAATATTTCTTTTATTACTGAAATGGTTATTTTAAAATACAGATCGTACGAAATAGTCTAGTTAAAAAAATGCTTTCTTTACTCATAACTTACATATTTGCTTTCTTGAAAAACCAGTCAGTTATGCTTTGTTACAGATTATTAAAAATTACATGTGTAGAAACAAACACGGAATTCATGTAGTTCTCAGACTCGTGTGTACAAATTTTGATCTTTCAGATCAACTACCGTGCAAAGCGCTCATTAAAAAGAGGCTTCAAAATTTGAAATTAAATTTAATAATAAAAACTTATTCCTTCACGAAGAGAATGTTCCCAAAATCACGTATATAAAATAGAAATATTGAAGGCTGAAAATAATTTCAGCCTTTTTCAGGTGCAGTATTCTTTCAGTGCAGTATTCAGGTGCAGTATTCTCAGGGCATTCTTTCTGAAGGCCAACAGTTTCTGCTACATATTTTATTCTTGATATCAGTGGCGTAGCAAGAAATTATTCATGGGGGAGCGGTCACAACTACTGCAACTCATATATATGTATACGTGTGTGATAAGGGAGTTAAGAATATACATTATGTACGGCAAATAATTCCTCATGGGAGAGTTGTGACCCCCCTATTGCCCCCTTGGCTACGCCACTGCTTGATACATATTGTTTTTTCTATTTAAAGAATAACTATATCGACGAAATTTATAGGTTTCAGATAGAAGTAATTTTAATGTCGTGTCAGGATTTCAAGACATGTTTCAAGATTTGTGAGAAGGCATTAAACATATTTAAATTTTTTAATAAGTTAAATTAATTTTGCTCTGTAACATTGAAAATTTAATTTGTGAGAGAATGTATTTCAATTACTGAATTGTATATCATATTTTTTCATACAAATTATAGTGATTTAGTTATTTAAAACTCATTTTTACTAAAAGTTTTGCATTGATTCTTGTAGGTTATCCAAAGAATGTGGTTGCAGTAATCATTGAAATGTGCGTGCTTACTGTTTTTCCTGGATGAAAGATTAGCCCTGTTTCAAAGATTGTTGCACAGCAAGAGCTACAATATGTCATCATGTTTGATTGCAAAATATGGTTCGAAGTACAAAATTAAGATAAATTATAACTTTGATATAAAGTATGAAACTTTTAATCATTTATTTAAAAAACTAAAACAGATACTGAATGTTATTGTGATATGTATGATCATATGTAGTTGTTAAAATGGACTTCATTTATAGATTTCTCATGAAGTGTTTATACCTTTCTGTTTATTGAGTTTGTTTATATTTAAACTTTACAATTAGGTTAATTATTTTCATGTTATTTAGATAGTACAACTCCTGCTTCTACGAAATCAACTTACTCAATTTTTGAGTCAAATTCATTTAACTAAGCAGTTCCTCTGGATTTTTTTTATGTAACTCATTTAAAATTGAATAATTTTATCATTCCGACTGCTATTTTGAAACAAGTATGAGAAGGAAATGTAGATTCAAAATTTATGTATTCACTCATAACTTACAAATTGTTTTCTTAAAAAACCGATCAGTGGTGCTTTGGAAACCCTATTGCAAGAAAGTGCATGTGTGCAAACATATATGTAACATTCATTATGTGATTGTAAGCTCCCTGGGTAAAAATTTTGATCTTTCAGAAAAAGCACAATAAAAGTCATTCATTATAGCAAGTTTTATAAAATTGCTTCTAAACCAAAGCAAAAAATACTTTGTAGATAAAAATAACAATTTAATGTTGACATATATAAAATAGAAAATGCAGTCTTAGATTAATGCTGGTAAATGTTCAAATGATATAATTTGATTTTTATGAGTACCTTAATTTAACTTAATATTGTAATATAACTGTTAAAGTGTTGCACGTTTCTACTTTCATTAAAAATTTGTTTCTTCCATAAATGTAAATGAATGGAATTCAATAAAAATATAATTTGCAATATACCTCACTAATGAAAAAACAAGAATTTTGCAATGAACCACACTATTGAAGTTACTTAAAAAATCCTAATTAACCCCCTTATTTTTAACTTCTCTTTTAGAGCGATGGCTTATTTAAGGTAATGAATTATAAAATAATGTTGTATGGGAGATGATACCACTTGGTTTTACAAGTTTTACTCACTTTAAGGAAGACTTACTCTTTCACTACTCTAACCAGCATTCATTCTAAAGACTAACTGTGTTGTGCTCCACCTTTTCATTCTCTATACATATGTTTATGCCAGTTAAAGAATCATTTTTATTCCATTAAATAATTACTACATTTAAGGACTGTATAGGTTCCATATAAAAGAAATTTTAAGGTTATCGTATATTGTGTTGTTATTAGTTGTCTGTATGACAATTTACTTAAAATGTTATTTTACTGTAAAATGTTCTTACATGCACAAGTTTTTATTGCAGACTTAAACCATAATTGATATATTAATTTTAAAGATCAGTTGATTAAAACATTTACAACTTAGATGGTAGATGTATATATATTTGTTTCAAGTTTTGAATAGGATAGACAGATTTTCCAGCTTCAAATTTTGATCATGCTTTGTTATGTATTTTACAAAAACAATACATATTTTTTAATTACAGGTAAACTTTTTAATATCGCAATTAAAGATAAATATATTAATGTAACTGCTTTGAAAGTAAATTTTTCTGTAGATTATTTTTATTTGCTACTTGCAGAAAAAATTATTTTTTAATAATTTGTGTGTCGTTTAAGCCTATAAATTATCTTTAATAACGCTGAACAATAGATTGCTTTAAAATATTGTATTTAAATTTCTCTTTGGGGTAGTTTTAATTCTTTCTGTATGACACAAAGTTTAAAAACATTAGTAATTTTGAAATATATCTTAAGATATGTGTAAGGTTTTATGAAAAGAATAAGCTTTAATATTTTGATGAAATTAAGAACTTTAATTAATTTTTTTGAGACAGAATAACAGTTAAATTTTTGAAAAAATATGTTTCGATTAATAAATTCTAATTTATATTGTCTTTCCAGTATAAAATACAATCTTTAAGATGTTTGATACTATTTTTTTCATAAATTTTACATTCTGGGTCAATTAAAGTATCTGGTTGTGTACTATTACATATTTACGATCTTCAGGCATATTAATTATCGCACTTAAAGAATAGCTACATTGATAAAATGTATGGGTTTTATATAAAAGTAATTTTAATGTTTTTCATAAAAAGTGTTTTAATTAATTCTCAGTTGCACAATTTATTTAAAAACTTCCTGTATTGAAAAATGTTCTTCCACACATCACTTTTTATTGCAAACTTAAACAATAATAGATTTATTAATTTAAAAATAAATTGATTAAAACCTTCACAGAATAGCAGGTAGATCTGTAAATGTATGTTGCAAGTGATGAATAGGATAAATACTTCCTTGGTCTTCAAACATTAATTATTCTTAGTTATATATGTTGATTTGTCGGTTTTTCCATTATTTTGACCATTAGACATTCATCACAATTTTCACATTCACATCACTTTTTATTGCAAACTTAAACAATAATAGATTTATTAATTTAAAAATAAATTGCTTAAAACCTTCACAGAATAGCAGGTAGATCTGTAAATGTATGTTGCAAGTGATGAAT
>JAWZYV010000209.1:0-21292 GCA_038373885.1 Cheiracanthium punctorium
GAGTATTTGAGCAGGGGGAGGCGGGCCCCCTCCGAAAATGTAAAGCAATTATTAAAAAGGAGCTATTTTGAAACATTTCTTTTAACTTTAGATCAATAAAGTTTAAAATACCGAATCGTCTCCCTCTCCCCGAAATGGAAGCGCTACTGGCAACTACTGCTAATTATTGAAGTATTGCTGAAACTAATTAAGATTTAATACCTCTATGACAAAAATAAATTGGGAAAGTGAGCTCTGAAAGCATGAGAAAAATCATGAGAACTAAAAAAGTTTTTTAAAAAATAATAATAAAATGGATGTCTGAACGGGAAAAAAAGGCCCGTTTTGAGACCCCTTTCATGTTATACAAACATTCTAGTTTCTTGAGCACAAATCAAAATTAATGAGTATAAAGGCCTTTTTTCATGACTTACAAAATTAGTGATTTATGACGAATGACCCGTGTGAACCATGTAATATTGTATAATTGTTTTAATTGAAAACATCACATATGATATGCATATTATAAAATAATGAAAACAATTACTAATTAAATTCATGATATATCTATTTAAAACATTGCATTAAAAAAATCCTCTATATATGTTAAAGAAATTTTAAAAGTTATTATCATCAACACAACTTTTTCTTTGTGTTAGGTATAAAAGAATTTTATAGAATTATATTGTTATTTTAAGGCTAAGAGAGAGATAAGTTTCTAAGGATTTTACAAACTATTAATTATTAATAGAAATTCTCATACTTTCGTATTAAATTCTGAAAATTATTACACAAAAAACTTAATAATTTAAATATAATAGACACTTTAAAATTTTAACGAAAGAAAGCAGAATTTCAACATATTCATGGAAGACTGCCATGCCTCTAGTATAAAATAAAAACCACATAAATTTATTCAAAAACATGTTTATTAAATTTTAACAAGAGCTGGATCTCAAAATTGTTATCCGCCAAACATGATCGTCGAGGAGAAAATGCGTCCGATGCAATCGAAAACAATCTTTGTACAGATGCACTGGACAGCACGCCAGTGTTAGTTTTTTTGAAGGCTTCTTTCATTTACGTGTACGCCGAAAGCGAAGATATTGGTTTAATTGGCTCTGACAAGAACCTTGTAAGTTCTTCCTCGTAACTATTTCGAGTGCATGCGAAAGAGAAATTAAAAAAACCAGAAAAGTCATCATCCATGGGCTGATCCTCGATACTGATATATGAAGTTGTCGGAAACATATTCTGGAGGTATTCCTCCATCCATTTTTTTGGCTTCGTTCTTCCTCTCCTCCTCAATCCAGAATAGTTTGACTCTGGGATGGAAACAAGCTGAGAGAACAGTTTCTCTGTCCCACAGCAAATGACTAAATCTCGTTTCCACCTGACAACTGAAGATTTTGCGCCCCCTCCTATTTTTTAAAAATGCAACTAGGTAGCTTTCATATACCATTTAGCGCCCCTTGGCCGATGCTGCGCCCGGGTACAGTTGACCTTCCTTGCTCCCCCGTAGCCAGGGACGGCCCGACACGGTAAGCAAGGCATCGGAGCGCCATATTCGAACTAAAAAACTAAGGAAAACTTAATCTGGAGCATAATACGGGGCTTCTTTACATTTGCAGGGAGGCTCCACGTACCCTAGATCAGCTCTTGCACCTAGCTACGCCACACATTTAGCTATAAAAGCTTTCAGGGGTTAAAATGAGGCTTTCAACTTCAATAATATACGGACTGTCAAATATGCATGGTGCTCTGAAACTCATTGGCAAAAAGTTAAAGAGTGGTAAAGGTAAATAAGACGGTTATGAATCACGTAACAATGTAGGGTTTGATAAGTCGTCCTCGAGTACCTGTTAATAATTTATTTTTTCACAGAAAGTTCACTAAAATTCACTATTAACATGATTGATTACTACTGTACATTGACTAAAAGATTTATTATTAAACAATTATTAACAGGTAAATGAAACCATTTCCGACATCCACAGTGCTATATTATTCTGAACAGCCTTGGTAGAGATGGCGCCCGGTGCGGTCGTACCGTTCGCTCTACCTTAGGACCGGATCTGAAAACTGTCACTACAAACGAAGAACACTGTAACCGAGGTCAGCAATATTTTTAGCCCTGAAATGATATCTTGGATGCATATGCTTATACCTTTTGTCCCTTTTCAACAAACTCAAAAAAGATAAGGTTATCAACTCGTCAAAAAAAAAAAAAAAAAAAAAAAAAAATTGTGTACAATTTCAACATATTTACTTTCTTTTTTTCAGTTTCAGGTTCCACGAAAAATGTACTAATCAGTTTTTACACTTCTTTGAGACAAAAAACATTCCGAGTTGTAGAACATAATCACGTGATTAATTAATGTTTGAAAAGCTACAATACTGCAGAACTGTCATTACTCTTGTGGAAGTTGAACACACCACCAGGACACAAGGATAATAAAGAGTGCCCAAACTCAAAAAAGTGCACTGTAACGTCGAAAAATGACCAAACCTTAATATAAATAAACTTAGTAAAACTAAGCATAAATAAAATTGTTGTTCAATGCATCGATCATAAGGAGGAGGCAAAGAGAAAATTAAAAATGTCGGTGACTCTTCCAGAAGCGGTCTCGATGCTTTCAAGAAAATTCCTGTGAGAAAACCGTAAGTTTTTCTCACGCTTCGTAGTTTTCCGTAGAGCGGGTGAGTGAGAGGATGGGGGGGGGGGCTCGCTAATTGCGAGGACTGACTATATATCATGTCAGATTTGAAAGGATATCGCCTAAAAGGAAGTTCACGGAATACTGGACACTGAATGATTGGCAATCATCCTGGCAAGTGGACACTACACTGTATTTATGGGTGCAATAAAAAAAAGATCAAAGAAAATTAATGATGTTACAAAAGCATACAATTTACAGATATGTAAAATTCCTTTTCGAAAGCAAAAAATACTCATTTTTATGTTGATTTATGTTGCAAACACGCAATAGCAGTCAAAAATATGCAGACCTGATCAGACATATAAGGGCCCCGCAGAGCCTTATATCGCATGGGCAAATCGGGACTTTGCCAGGCCCCCGGCTCGAAAGGGCCCCAATATCAAATGTTGTTCTGAAATAGTCTTTTTTATATCAAAATTTTATGAAAATAAAACAAATTTCATGATAGGGGCCCCAAATTCATCAATGCCCGGGCCCCTGTTGGTCATAATCAGGCTCTGGGGCCCCGGGCAAAAAAAAAAAGGTTGTTTGGGGCCCCTATACTATTACAGACATTTTAACTTATTTGTGATTGTTTTCTATTTTCCCAGCATAAAAATAAAACATTCCAAAATAATTCTAAAATTAAATTAAAAATTACCCATGTATTTATACTCATTTAGAACAAGAATGGGCATTTAAAATTGATTTTAATATTTTTTTAATCCATTTGTATTATTAGCGTATGTGTGCGCTGAGTTCCACCTGCCAGAAAATTTTCTTTTCTTCATCATAATATTTTAAAAAATGCTAACTAATGGATATTTTGTGATAAGTACATATGGCCATAAATTTTCAATAACGCCTTTAATTTCTATTTTATTTATCTAGTCTTAGAAACCATTATCATTGTGTTAGAAAGAAGAACAGAAAATAAGTCTCGAAGCCTTTTTATTGTTACACAATTATGATATAGATAAAGGAAATTTAGCTTAATAAAAATTATTATTGCAGCATATATAAATTTAATATACAATAAATGGAGAGATTTGCGAGGCCTTTATTTTTCAGAGGCTCACGGGCCCACACGCCCGTGTGATAATGAGACTCTCGAGGCCCATCAAAATAACCTCTGTTCAACTTTGGACCTCTCTTTCCTTCCTTTTTTGTCCTCTTTATGGCAGATTGGTGATTCTACAAATAATACTGAGAACGATAAAAAGAAAAAAGATGCACAATGTCAGGCTTTCGCTTCAGGCAAAGCAGACCTCACCCCCTCAACACCCTCGTGTGCGTGTGTCCCCTGGGAGGGGGGGCGGGGGATGTGATTGGGTGTCTTTCAAGCATCAGTTTCAGTTATGCTTGGAGTCAGAAGAGAGAGAAATTGCACCACGGGATCAATCACCGGAAATGATGACACGGCAAAAGTAGCTTCCAAAATTCGCTACAAACTAATGTTTTTTTGTAGCGCGCTACACGCTACACTACTTTTTAAAAAAAGTAGCGCGCTACACTACAAACTACAAAAAAAAGTAGCTGCTACTGTAGTTTCGCTACAAGTAGCGCGCTACTCCCCAGCCCTGATTATTTCTATATCTTCAATAGTATCTTCAATCTGTATATTAGATGAAAGTTTCGGTAGATTTCTTTCATGGGGGTTCCATAAAAATTCAAGATTATAAATTTCTCGATAACACATTGGGGACTTATATAATGAAATGCCATGCGGTAACCAGGACTGTACTTCGTGGCGTAAGGATTCCTAAAAGTAAATTAAATCTGTTCTTCTAATACTTTCAATTTATGAAGCATAACTTCATCTATTTCAGCTTCTTGCGTGGATAAAGGAAGAGAACTGCTCTAAAATACATTCTATTTCCAGTTTTGTTTTATTTTCATTTGTGTCTATAAAACTGAGCAAATCCTCTTATCTGGAAATATTTCCTTATTTCTTCTTTTTATCCAATTGTCCGGTTAAAATATGCTCTTTAAATCGATTATTATTAATAAATAATTCAAATGAAAGATCAGAAATTTTTTTTAAAGCTCGATGACAGTGAAACGGGTGTTGTGTCAACATCCAACTTGTCAATATACTGCAAATTCTTGCTGAATAAAGCACTGCCATGGAGCTTTTAATATAACTTTCTCTGCCAGATCTTCAATAGAATTGATTAAATCGATTTTTTTTTCTTAATTTTTTCAATCTCCTGTTTTTCTTTTAATTGATTTTGTCTCCTTTCTTCTGGATTAACTCTTTTACTTTTTTTTTTTTTTTTTTTTGGATAGAGTTTAATAAATATGACAAATTTGGGAAAATGCTGGGTGTTGCATTGGGCGCCAGTTCATATTTTTCTCTTTTTATAATCAAAAAAGAACCATCGGGCTTCTGAATTTTATTCTCTTTTACAATATCGTTCTCATTAAAATGTTTGACACAAACGTATGAATTTTTGTTAGGCGTCTAATTTTTTTTAGGAATCCTACGTATCCATGCCACCCTTTGTTCATCTTGCGTGAACCTGCACACTTTTACATTTTGACTTGGAGCCGGAAACTCAGCAAGACGAAGGCATTTATATAAATAGAATAATAAATAGTTTAAATAGTAATATATTTTAAAATGACGCTTTTTTTATCATTGTAGGTTTGTAGTATAAATGTATTATGTACACATATTGCTTACACACCTTTAAACAAAAGAACAACAGCGTTAAACTAGAA
The DNA here is from genome assembly GCA_038373885.1 of Cheiracanthium punctorium. Classification (NCBI taxonomy): domain Eukaryota; kingdom Metazoa; phylum Arthropoda; class Arachnida; order Araneae; family Cheiracanthiidae; genus Cheiracanthium; species Cheiracanthium punctorium. Next base: position 5,403 of record JAWZYV010000209.1, read on the forward strand.
TATGTCCAAAATCCTCATTGCTTTCAATAGAATGACAGGAAAAAATCCCATTCCTTTAGCGTGACATCACAGTAGTGATGTGCCATTCGAATGATTTCCATAATCGATTAATCGATTTCGATTATTGCCAATAATTCGAGTAATCGAACAGTGAATATTCGAGATTTCACTATTCGAGTAGTATTCACGATTAATCGCGAGTACTCGTTTCACTCGATAGTATTCACTACTCGATATACTCCTATTCGAGTTTCCCTATTCGAGTAGTATTCACTACTCGTTTCACTCGGTTCACTCGATAGTATTCACTACTCGTTTTACTCGGTTCACTCGATAGTATTCACTACTCGTATACTGTTATACTCGATATACTCGTTTCACTATTCGAGTAGTATTCACGATTAATCGCGAGTACTCGTTTTACCGATGCTATTCGAATGCTATGTGCTGAGCGATGGGTTTTTAGAATTAGATTAGCTCCAATGAATTGATGATTGAACTTTTTTGAATTTAATGTCTTTAAATGATCGTGCAGTAGCAGATGCAGGATGCAATAATAGATTTGCTTCTTTTTCCTTTGAGTTCGCGGATTTGGATTTTGGATATTGATTTTTGTGTTAAAATAGAATGTATACAGATTAGAGATGAGACGGGCTCAGCCCGAGCCCGAGCCCAGGCTTTGTAATTCACGATTGATTTCGGGCTCGGGGTCGTGAAAAATTCCTCCTTTGTTGAACACACTCCTTGAAACAGATTTTAAAAAGTGATTCATGGGGAAATAAACGTACTTATTTACTTATTAAAAAAAACAGTACGTGTCGCCTAGAAGGTGCGTGAAGCTCTTCGGGTATTTCAGAACGACGGCTTATATTGCTTAGCTAGTCATGAGATCGGACATCATCTGATAAACTGATAAACATGGATATACAGAATTAGAAAGTACATTAAAAGTTTGCAACTAGGGGCGCGTTCGATACCGGTAGCACCGGTGCATAACCAGCCGGTGAATTATCGAACGGGCCCTAAATTTGTCTTTAATTTGCACAAACGGCAAAATTTATTGGATTCTATCAATGAATTGAATTGAATTTATCTTTAGCTGAACTTTCGGGTTCGGGCTCCGACTTAAATATATTGCTCGGGCTTGGGCGGGCTCGGATTAAAAGTCCTCGGCCTCGGGCAGGCTCAGGCTTCAAAATATGAGCCCGAACTCATCTCTAATACATATATCGAAGTTGCAATCATCTTTGAGTCTTAATGGTGTCTGGGTACTTACTTTACACGTGACTATCACTTATAGACTACTACTTTTGCTGTTTAGTTTTAAATAGTACGCTTCTCATATACGCATGTTTCTGTTATTGATACTGGATCGCGGTGTGGTGTTACTTTCTCTCACTCCCACATACTATCCGTGAATAGTTGGGTTGTTAATTGCTGTTTTTTCTTTCTTTCTTTCTTTCTTTTTTATTTTTTTCGTCGTCATTCGTTGATTAGGACTGGGCCAAAAATTGATAAATACCGATATATTGGTTTTATTTCAACATCAGATATTCGATATTCCCATTTTCATTTCAGTGAAATCTCGAATTCGATAAAGTTCATCAAAGGCATCAAATCTATATGTATGGTTTATTAGCCTAATTACCATAATTAATTAACGTATATCTCTGAAACTATCCATCGGAGCGCGTTTTTATTGATTCTCGACCCCCTAGATTCTACACTCCCATCGATACATAAAATTTCGAATGCTTTGACACCAAACTTAACCTTTGAATCTTACAGGCCCAGGGGTCATACGAAGCTCCCCTGTATTTTCAATTTGGACATTTTAAAAGCTAGCCGCCTCCGGCGGCATCACCAAAGCCTGGAAACCGTCTCAGAGCCAATTTCTACATGTTTGCAGTCCTTTTAGGCCTCAAACATGGTTAATTAGTCTAATTACCATAATTAATTAACGTATTTCTCGGAAACTATCCATCGGAGCGCGTTTTTATTGATTCTCGACCCCCCCCCTTAGAAACACCCATCGTTACATAAAATTTCGAATGCTTTGACACCAAACTTAACCTTTTAATCTTACAGGCCCAGGGGGTCATACGAAGCGCCCCTGTATTTTCATTTCGGGCAGTTTAAACACTAGCTTTAAATGAGCGCTATCACAACTTGAATTATTTTTGGGGTAGAAACAGTATTAAGATAAAAGAAATCAAGCTATGGTACAATGGGTCAAGTTTTGGTATAATGGGGAAAACCACTTTACTGCGGGCCCTCGAAGTCGTTTTTCTCAGAAGCAAAATTTTATTGTAAAGTCGTTCTACCCCTGGACCCTTCAAATATTAATTTTAATTAAATAGAGTACCAGCAATTACTCATTAAAATCTATTTTAATTAATTTTTGAATATAGCAAGTGGTTTTACGGTTTGTTTATTTGATTGGTTGCATTTCAAAAATACTAAAATTAAGTGTGAAAAATATCGATATATCGTGATATCTCGATATAAGATGGTATCGATATCGATATATCAAATTCCAATATCGTCCAGCCCTAGGTAGGACCAAGGGCGTAGCCAGGATTTTCATTAGGGGGGGGGCAGGACATGGAGTCTAACCGGAGAATGCCCGGTTTGTCATAATCAGACACTATGACTAGCTCATTTTAGGGGGGCAGCTGCCCCCTGGCTACGCTCATGTTTAGGATCATTACCTACCTATATGATAGGACGGTATTGTGCTTGAAATGGATGAAATGTCCCTAAAACTGCCGCAATGTGTTGGAAATCTTTCGAGTGCTCCTGTAGCAGAACTATAAATGAAAAAGACACTTTTTTTGATGGAGAAGTTTATTTGTAATCCTTAACAGCATATATAATTTCATACGCTTTAATGAATTACGGCACATAGAGCGTAATGTATTTAGAATCTTTTGGGCGGCTCTGTAGATAACTATCGAGTCGAATTTGACCGAAAAGGGAGGTTCACAACTACATGCCACAACAATCCTAAATATAAAGTTTCAACATTCTACGACCAATAATTTTTTGAGATATGCGAGTTACATACATACGTACGTACGTATAGATGGCATGGAAAAACTGGTCAAAATAGACTCGTTGTTGGTCAAAATGGGTGTCAGACGCATTTATATGAACGTGCGTGCTAGCGTACGAGATGCATCGAAAAAACTCTTAAAAGTAAATTTAGAGGCAGTCAAAATCTGTTTTTTCGGCGAAATTTGGCCTCCGAAATTTTTCGGGATTACATTACTTTCTTATATTCCGTACAAGGAAGTAAAAATGAATTCATCCAGATCGAAAATAAATATACAATATATATAATGTATCATGTTACGGAGTATAGTAATCGAACCCTGGACCGAAGCTATGAGGTAACGGAGAACCCACTTTGCCACACTAGTCGTCGAAAATTTCTTTTAACTTGTTTGAGAAATAATTAGGGGCCACCACTCCTTTGTTGCCCCAGGGTCTCCACACTTCTAAATCTAGCACTCTGTATCATAATCCATGACTGAACCGTTTGTTTTCCTTGTTCCATAAAGCGCTCCTTTGGAACTGAAATCTACATTAAAATCGCCTACAAAAACTGTTGGACGAATGGTATTCATGACAGTGAAGCGATTAATGGTGATTTTGCAATTCGTATTGGATTCGCGATTAACCTTTTTCACAATCCGAACTGTATTCGCGGTTAATTGCGATTACAGTTTTCGCTATTAATCGCTTCACTATTCGAACTGTATTCACGATTAATCGCGATTAATCGTGAGGAGGCTGAGGGGGCTGCACCCCCCTATTTAATATTTAGCTTGCAATTGAAACTTAGTTAATAAATTGATACACAGCTTCCCCTCCCCCTCCGCGCAGTCCCCGATATAAAATCCTGCATCTGCATGCGTGTAATGAGACCTAGTCCGCAAGTGTGATACTTCGTACATAAAACGAGTAGTGAATACTATCGAGTGAACCGAGTGAAACGAGTAGTGAATACTATCGAGTGAACCGAGTGAAACGAGTAGTGAATATTACTCGAATAGGAAACGAGTACTCGCGATTAATCGTGAATACTACTCGAATAGTGAAACGAGTATATCGAGTAATCGAGTATAACGAGTGTAACGAGTAATTCGCGAGTACTCGTTTCACCGATGCTATTCGAATGCTATGTGCTGGGCGTTCGAATAAATTTTTCGAAATCGATTGATTCGAATGGATTTAATAATCGATTACTCGATTAATTTCATTCATTCATGCCCATCACTACGTCACAGACCATTCACGTGACCACCACCCAGGCTCTCTCCTCTTAGGAGTTTTTCCCCTCGCGGCAGCTCCCATGTGGGTGCCCATAAGGTAGAATAATTTTAGTGATGGCTCCTGGATTTGTGTGAAGGGACTTACTCTCAAGCTTTGAAAATATCTTAGAACGAAAACAGTACAAAACTACAAATGAATTCAGAACGCAGTAAAAAATGCTCATTTCGCAATCCCACACAGAGCGGAATGATTTATTTTTTAAAATGACATGAAGTACTTTCCAATCCATCCCTATTCTTTTCTTTTTCATTTGAGAACTAAAAACCTCTTTTTTTTTTTTTTTTTTTTTTTTTTGGCTTTTTTATTAAAGAAGGGGCAAAACTGTATACTTGTTATAAATAAGTCACTGACTAGAAGTAGAAGAGTTCCAAAGCTTTACAAAGTAATTTTTCCGCTCGCCTCGTCTCTTTTCTCATAGAACTTATGGTTTCCCTATCTTAAATAATTACAAAAATTACATTACTTGATAAAAATTTAATAGATCAGGCCCCCACCATGGACGAATGGAAAGAACACTCAACATTCAACATGGTAAGATGGCTAAAGTGTGAAGGTTCAGGGTTCTGTGCTGCCGTGCGGCTGTCGATCTAGGTTTGAAATTTTGGACAGGTTTTTCTCCAGATGTAACATGAATATGCGTTAGAGGTCCTCCGCCCATTGCACCCCATCTAAGCAGATAACTCTTGCGTAGATTTGCCTTAACACAACACAACATATGTACAGAGCACTGAGTATCAATAAATAAAAAATGATGGGGGGGGGGACAGGGTACACAAATGTGAACAGTTAAAATAATAAAAGACTATCTGAGTTCAGGAAAAATTAAAATTACACAATGCAAAAATACACTAATTGTTTGTACCGTATGAACGTATTTCGGAGATTTCAATCCAAATATAGTAACCCCACTTTCTGCGGTGTGTAAAATTTATTGCTTACAAGTGAGAATTGGTTCCGCTATTGGCACCCTACTGCTATCGTCCCGCGACATGTCTCTGGATATTTGCAAGGGCCTTTAGGTGGGTTAACACGGGTGTCAAGTACTTGGTGAATACGGCCGCTAGTCAGGATCGGACTGGCCGCTTCAATGGGGCGCAGACCTTGGATGTTTTTAAAGGGCGCATTTCTGAAATGTATAAATTATCTAGCCACTGATGGATTAAAAGGGAAAGGGGGAATACGGGGGCGATCGCCCCCAAATGCATTTAGAAAAAAGAAATTTAAAAAAAAAAGTAAGAGATCCTATTTTGCTTTCATAAAATGTACATAAATTTCAACTAGCCGCCCCACCCACAAAATTGCATTAATTTGTCTCTGATTGTAGCCACTAGAGATGAGTTCGGGCTCATTTTTTGAAGCCCGAGCCCGCCCGAGCCCGAGTAATATTGTTAAAGTTGGAGCCCGAGCCCGCCCGAGCCCGAAATTTCAGCTAAATACAAATAAAATTAACTACTTCATTAAGAGGATACAATAAATTTTGGAGCTTCACACACCTTCTAGTCCCCCGTGCCGCTATTTTTTGAAATAAGTACGTCTATTTATCCCATGAATCATTTTTTAAAATCTGTTTCAAGGAGTATTTTCAACAAAGGAGAAATTTTTCACGAGCCCGAGCCCGCCCGAGCCCGAACGCAATCGTGAATTACAGAGCCCGAGCCCGAATCGGGCCCCGGGCTCGGGCTGAGCCCGTCTCATCTCTAGTAGCCACTCAAACCTTTTAAAAGTCAAAATGCCTCTAATTCGAATATCTAACTCTGTCGATAACTATGTTGAAGAAATCTGAAAATATGCTGATTTTGACTCGGAAAGTCAACTTTTGCCAGCCATCACAAAATTAATTTGCTTTAATTTGCTATACAGCAGTAACATTTATATGCGAAATTCTACTTTATATTGCCAAACAGTCGCTGAGTGGTAAAGCCACTAAAAACACTAGATGTCTGAAGTCGAGGTCCAAGGTTCTGGTCTAATCGCACGGTCATCGATCTAACAATCTGAAGTTTTGGGCACTTTTCTCCAGATGTAACGTGAATACGCATTATAACCACCTTAAAAAACTCCTCCATTCAGGCATCCCCCGCCTTATGCAGATAGCCCTCAAGTAGCTTTGCACATAAATAATATACAAACAAGTTCTCTGTTGATGAATCTCCTGTTTAGACCGGAAACAACAGTCTATAATAGTTTTTAATTATGCAAAATCTGTACATCGTTTTTCTTGTTTATAAATTGTTTATTGCATTTGATTGTATTTCTTATTTATCTGTTTACAAACGCACTACCATACAAGCTACAATTCCCAGTTTCTGCTCGGCCAACCACCGGCATTCATCGCAACTCATCGCTCACCGAAATTCGGTACTCGGCCCAGACACGGAATTCCATCTAAAAACGATGATTGTTATGTGTGCGGCAGACACTGATCGGTCCGGTACATATAAAACGATTCTCGGAACGATATCCGGCATGAGTTATCGGGCCATATGCCTAAATTTGATCAAAATACGCTGAACTGAAAAGAAATTTCGGCCCGAATAACGGCCGAGCGGCATTCAGCCGATGAAAATTGGCGCATGCGTTCTCTTCATGCAACAGTCGAGCGATGGCAACATCCGAGTATCTACCGGCAGGCGCCATGTTTGTTTTCATAAGAATAGGAGACGAAAAAAACTGAAGAAGTTTTTTGGTGGTGATTAGTCTATATTGGTACGTATAACTATCATTTGTAACAAATTTTTGACATTTTTAATATAGTATTAGTCTAATATAAGTAAAGTATAAGTCCACATCTCTGTAATTATTTTTTTCTCCCTTGATATTGTTGCATAACACTAATGGAATAACACTACTTTTTATTAGTATCTATTTCCTATCTTTACACGGCGTACAGTGTGTTAATTACACTAGTTCATACAGTTAATCGCTTTTTAGTTTTAAAATATACGAGTAAATTCTTCATTGAATCTAATAAAAAAAATCATACTTCCGACCAAAACAAGCTTATTTGGTACTTATGTATTTTACTGTCATTCAGCCAAAAATGTGTGTGGAATACGTCAGATTCATTGTTACAATGTAGTGCATTGCAATCCTTTGGCGAAAAAACTTTTTGGCGTGAATTATCGACGGTAAAATAAGTACCGAGTATTTGCATCCGTTGACCATAAAAAAAAAAAAAAAAAAAAAAAAAAATCCAAATGATGCGATTACTTGGCAAGATAGTTTCCAAAGGCATAAAGCGCAGATTCTTAGGGTTATGGCAATCATAAACTGTACAGCATTGATTTGATATTCAAACGAACTGTTTTGTTTTCGCTTTATAAACTTCGCGTTGATGAATTTAGATTAGCTTAGAAATAGTATACGTAAATACAGTGATTTTTTTTTTCTTTTTTAAAGCAGACCACGGTTTTTTTTTTTTTTTTTTTTTTTTTTTTTTTGAAGCAGAACACTGGTTACTGATGATTTCAGAACCTGTGGATACTATAAACCAGACTGATACAGGGTGTCCCAAAAAGGTGGTAACGAGCTTTAATTCTTTATCTATTAGAGATAAGTGGACAGCAGCGTAAATTGAGAAACGTGTTCAAAATGAGGGTCGGAAGTAAGACTCCGTTAAAAATATTCCTCGCGTTAATTTTCAAAAAAGTTACACTTTCTACATTTTTATATGACCCTCGTACAAAAGCATTCCCATACACTAATGAGGTGATGGACAAAATTTAGGAATTATATTTTTAAAAATTACATTTTAAGATAACCCCTGATCCTAGGATGATCGTCCACCCTTAGCGTTGCCATCACAACACAAACAAACAAGCTGACATGAAATAAGACTTCAGAGGGTTCAAAAGTTGAAAAAAAGAAGGAATATGTAAAAAATCCGTCTTTGGGGTCATTTTCTGCATCCCGCAGTCTGAATCATGGTAAATTCTGCAAACGCAGAGCATGAAAATTTGTTATTGTTGCTTCGAAACCCTCTGGGCAAACTGCAGAGCGATATCAGATCCTTTATATAAAACGAAAATGGCCTTAATTGGGCATCCTTTTTGCTGATCCCCAGTGAAGGGAATACCGACTTATCCCGGGTCTCCCTCCTAATTTTTGAACCCAATTTCAGATGACAGCTGGATGACCTAAGAGCTGGATTGGTACCCCAAAGAGAGATATGGATTGAACTTGGAAAACATTGAAGTCATAACACATTTTTCGTGCATTAATTCCCTACAGGCGTACACAGTTTACATCAGCCTCAGTCGAGAAAGGAGTTTTACCCTTCTAGGCACTGGCCAGGCAGGTACTGCTTCCCTGTTCGGGGTCTATTCAGAAAAAAAAACGTTTTCTAGGGAGTTGAAGTAATATAAAGGTTGGAAATCCTGATATAGAAATTATGATAAAAAAACATATGAAGCAGACTTACTCTGCATTTCCTATTATTGTGTAAATTAAGTTCTAAAAATTTTCTTTTTTTCTCCTAGAAGCTGCTCATAAAATAAGATGTTTGAAGATGCTGCTGCAAAACTCAAAGAAAATACTTCTTTTGTAAATTATGTGTATGATATAGTTTGTGTAGAATAATTTCAATAAAAATTTTTGGAATTTACTTTATTTTAAAAATTATTATAGCGATCTTGTCTTATGGTCTATCCTTTTTTAAAAAAACCTATTTTACAAAACTGTAAGCTAGTTCCATAGGTTCCAGTGGTCAATAATCTTTTTTAAATATTAAGCTAATTCAAGAAAGTTCGGAAAGTCGATTTCCTATCACAAAAAAAAAAAAAAGTCCTGATGTGAACTACACAATTTTCTTGTATGGCTGTTAAACTTTACGCATTCTTGATGCACGCTATTTAAATATATTGGAAACTGAAATGCGATGCTTCAGTATCTCGTTAAGCGTAAGAGATATCACCAGGATGAGATTTCAGCATTGAAAACTTATTCCTGGCTGAAAAATTGGCATTTTTCTTTTCTTCGTCAGCTTGGCGACAAACGGCGAGATTTTAAGCATGACCCTACACGCTAAAACCTTACTAGCATAATTCGATCAGTCGGAGCGACTTTTGGGCCAATTTTCAAAAGCGCGCTTCTCCTTTAGGAGCGTTTTTTCGATCACAAGAGCGGAGCGAAATATAACAATAAGCGAGGAGGGGAGTTCTCAGAAAAAAGAGGAAGCAAGGACGGGAATTCTCTGAAAAAAAGACCACTCAAAGAGCACTTTCGCGGAAATATCGGTAGGTTTCTATGGAAACGGATCGCTCCGCAATGTATCGTTTTTTTTCGCTCTTTGGGTTTAAGCGTGTAGTCTGTGGATTGTATTCAAAAATAAAAAGTGCAGAACCAAATATTACGACAGTCTTAAATACAAAATTTCAGTATTCTATGTCTAATAGTTTTTATTTTTATTCGAGATACGTACTTTATTTTTAGTGCCAAAATTTGTAATATTGCCCCTAAATTTACCAAGCTTGGGAACAGTTGGCAATATTTTGGGCATGAGCTAAACAGAGATAGTTCAGGGATTTTTAATGTGAAAGGCATGTCCATTCGACTTTAATGCATCGAAAGTCTTTCATATAACTCTGTAAATAAACTACTCAGCCAATTGGAATCAAAAAGGGACACGTACAACTATTTTTTAAGGCAATCCTAAATTTGAAAATTTCTTCGGCTATTCCTCTTTGAGTGAATCGAATTACACAAGAACATACGTACATCAATACATGCATACGAGCAGAGACGTCCCTCAAATTTAATCAAAACTAGATCGAAAATGCAACACGCGTACGTACAGACATTACCAAAATACTAGTTAAAGCGAGTTCTGGGATTAAGGCCAATTATCTACACGAAGGATCTAGGCCTGTGGATGGGGTGCTCTCCGTGGGGGGTCTTTCTAAGGTGTCCTAACCCGTATTTACGCTAAATTTCGGTAGAAACCACGGAAAACTCCGTACGGTTAGGTCGGCGGACGCGATCTGGTTTTGAACCAGATACCTTCCGTCTTCCAGTTCAGAGCGCTATGCGCTCGGACTAGTTAAAACAAATCGAACATGTTGTTGTTGTTGTTATTGTCATGTCCATGATAGACGACGCTATCCATGGAAAGAGGGGTGCCAATGCCCCCGAGGGGGTTGGACTTCTACTTATTGGTCCCTAATTTTGAACCGATTCCAGATGAGGGACCAACCACCACCTGAAATCGGCACCCCCAGAGGTATCGTTTAATAACTTGGAGGACATTGGAGCCACGACGGATTTTACGTGCACTAGCTCCCATGAGCGTACACGGTTCCACAGCGGACGAGCCGAGAGGGAGATGACCCTCCCAAGCACTGGCCAAGCCGGATGCTGCTTCACTTACCGTGTTCTTATGGGAACGGAGTTTAGCGCCCAGACCACTGCGGGACTATCGAACATGTAACATACGTATATAAATTTCATACGTAGATGGAGTATACGACTATAGTACGTTAACATATAGTATAGTTACGTATATAGTACGACTATATATGTAAATAGATGGAGTATACGACGTACCTACATGCATGCATATGCGTCGCGTAGTAAAAGTGTATTTCTTCTATACTGTATTGCTTCTGCACTGCATTACCATATAAGAAAAATGCGATTACAAATACATTTCAAATAAAAAAGAAATCTGTAAAACACTTGTGAATGTTATCATTCGGATTGCATCGTAGTTACGCAAAGGGTTAAATGCATGTCAACATCACATAAGAACTTATCGAAAAGTGATGCTCACCCTGGTGATTGGCCAACCTCACGCATAAAGTGAACGGGCCAGTTCCTTAAATCTGTGTTCAACCCGATGAAAACTCATCGGTTAGACTACTTCGGACGTTTCCACGTCCGAGGGGACATGAACTGCGTGTATCCGAGCACTTTCACAGTGGACGGCCCGATTTCTTCTCATCGGCTCAAGGCTACGTGGCCGGTGAAGGCCCGAGCAAAATTGCTAGTAGGGTAGCAGCTTTGAAAAAACAATGTTACATTGTTTCTCTATGAGATATTTATTTTGTGTGTTTGTAAATGCATATGAATGCATTGGTGTGCTGCATTTATTTCCTTAAGTAAACAGAATTTTTTAACCTATATACGACTCTTGTCTCAAAATTCGAAAGATAGAAGGGCGCAGATTACTTAAATCTGCAGTTTATTATTTTGGGTACATTTCCTTCTTTGAAATGTAATAGATTACAATTATTTTTTTAATAAATATGTTATAAAAAATAAATGTGCGAGTGCATAATGGTCGCCTACAGAGTGGAACAGGACCTCTCTATAGCCATAGATATATTAAATATTTTAATAACAGCGAACAAGGACGGATACAGAAATTTTATTTTAGGCAAATCTCAAAGCTTGAATACCGGAATTCAAAATCCCATGAAATATGCCACCATAATCAAAAATCCCTTTTTATCTAGTGTCCATCCGTTCAGTGTTCTAACTGTCGTAATATACACCGATATGTGCGAATTTTTTTTTTTTTTGTGTACAGTACCATATACCCTATTGAAAATAGTGTAAGTAGCATTTACAGTTCTTTTACAGAGGAAAAAAAAATCAAATACATCGCACTCTATGTGCAGTCATTCTTGAAAATGTGTTTTAGAGATTCGTTTTTTTTTTTTTTTTTTTTTTTTTTTTTTTTGAAAGAAAACAATGTTACATACATAATATTGAGGCTCTCCATTGAAAATAGTGTCTGTATTATTAATAATTCTTCTATCGGAACACTCAAAAAATTCCAATACATTACAATTTGTGGCATTTGAGAGGCACTAATACATTTCTAGCCAATGAGTATAAAATTTTTAGATTCTTCAGTTAAACGATTGAAAATTTATTTTTAATCTCTTTTACAGGGTCTCATAAAATTGCATTTAATGTAATTAGTGATAATACAACATTATCTTATCTCAGAAATCACGCCAGATTTAAGGAAAATACATTGTAAAATTTGAAGCAAAAGTATTGGTGTGTTGGAAAGTGTTTTATAATCAATGCGTTTGGCATGATTTATCTTTCTTGTTCAATTTGCAGAAAGTCCCTTAAAAACGCAACGCACAAAAATCAATTCGCAATATCTCTGGAAATTATCGTAGAAAATTGTTGAAGATTTATATTTAGGGTAATTTGAAGGTTTTCTTTCGTTTAATGAAGTCAAAATACAGTGCTGCCATTGAGAAAAACGAAGTTGCAGAATTAAATATGAAGACGGCCCCTTATGCAAATTAAATTAATAATAAATTAAAGTATTTGAAAACGAATGCAATACATAAACACTTCTCACATTTATTTCTGTTGTAACAGAATACAGTGAAATCCCTCTATAACGATATTTTGGGAGTCAAAATAATATGTCGTTGTAAAGAGAATTATCGTTATAGAGAGAATCGATATTCGAACGAAAAGATTTTTGATTTTTGTTCTTCATATATCCCATACCCTCGGTGTCACCAGAAAGTGTTCTGTTTTCATTCAGCACACCCTCGCAAGTAATATATAATAAATAAAGGGAGAAAAACATGTTTATAGTTTTCAGTAATTTTCACAGCACTCATAAATTTTAGTTAAATACCGTTGCCGCCTCGCCAGGGATTCTAGCAGAGATATAGCTTACAGCATATTTGAATAACAAATATATAATGTCTAAATAAATAATACCTGAATGCCGCAAAAGCGTTTTTTAAAATGTATTAGCTATTAATTGAAAATATATACCCATTAATTTATCCTTATTTATTTTGCTTCATGCCTTTATCAAAATCTTTTATGATGTTGAATTTCACTTCGATAGATATTTGTTTTCTTTTGGCCATTTGCTTTCGATTTTCACTAAACAAACTTCAAAGTAAACAAAACTCATAAATAATTTAAAATATCCTTGTGTAATAATCAAAGGTTAAAATTCTTACTCAAGTTCAGACAAAAGAACGTATCGTTTTCTATATCAGTTCCGGTGAAAGGAATTCTTGACCATTTTTTAAAGAGGGGGATAGGAATCGAAGATGTTTCATCCAGGAAATGCCAACTGCCCTTCCACCTTACGAGAAATGCACTTTCTCATTCTCATTACCATAGTGCTACATCAGCAAAACGAAACTTAGAAGACGTTCTTTGGCAGAGGCTTGGTCCAACCCGTTCCAACCACATTTTACTTCGACTTTCTTTGTGTAGCTTTCGATGTGTGTGCATGAATTGGGCTTCTGATGCATCGTAGACAAAAATATATATCGTAGTAGAGAGAATTATTGTGATGTAAGGGATAATTATTACCATCGTTGTAGAGAAAATTATCGTTTTAAAGGATATCGTAATACAGAGAACTGTTTTACATTAATCTAAAGGGAATTCAGTCAGGACTATAAAAAAGTATCGTAATAGAGAGAACTATCGTTATAGAGGATAAGTAGTAGATAAACGAGAGTTCACCTCAGGGGCAGCCCATGTTAATTGTGGGCAGCCCTGGGCAACTGTATAACTGCTGTCCCTATGCTGAGCGGGGAAGGGGGGCGTGGTCGGACCGGATGTGGGGAGCGGATGCTAAGACCGGAAGTTCGAAGGGTTGATAAGAATTTTTTTCCTTTTTTCAAATAAGGGGACTTGTAATTTTTTCAGACTTTAAGATATTTTTGAAATAAGGAGACTTGTAATTTTTTCAGACTTTAACAAATTTTTCAAATAAGGGGACTCGGAAAAAATTTTTCAAATTTGAATGCGCAACCTACAAAAGAATTCATAGGCTAATGATTGTTGGCTTGAACCATTAGGTCGAGAATCCTTCAGATATAAAATTGTAGGTGTATTGTGTTATACTTTAGTTTTCAAAATGAATTGGGACTTTGATTAATTTTTCGAAGTTTATTTTTTTATTTATTTAGTTTTCTTTACCATTTAGTAATAGAACCAATGCAAATTGAATAAATGTTGCTTAATACATACTTCTAAAGTTTAACTAATTTTTGTATACTGATTATAGCATATATTTAATAAGTAACAGTTTACTAGAATATTAAAGCAGGGTTTTTAAACATTTCTTCTACTGTTAGGGAAGTGAGAAAATTATACCATAGAACGATTTTAGCACCTATGGTTTTTACAAATAATGATTTAGATAGTGTATGAAATTTTTTAGCTAAACATTTTTTTTTCTTAAGAGATTTTTACCCAAGTTTTAATTTTAAGTTAAATAAGTATTTTACCCAAGTTTTAATTTTAAGTTAAATAAGTAATTTTACAACAAATATTTTTTTAACCAATAGTTTTAATTTTAAGTTAAATAATTTTACAACAAATTTTTTTTTTAATTAATTTTACAACAAATATTTTTTTAATCAAGAGTTAATTTATTTTTTAACCAAGTTTTAATTTTAAGTTAAATAATTTTACAACAAATACATTTCTAAATTTATTTTTTTTAACCAAGTTTTAATTTTAAGTTAAATATTTTTCTAAATTTATTTTTAATCAAGAGTTTTAATTTTAAGTTACTAATTAATTTTACAACAAATATTTTTTTACCAAGTTTTAATTTTAAGTTAATAATTAATTTTACAACAAATACTTATTTAATCAAATGTTTTTAATTTATCAAGAAAAAAATTTTAATCAAAGAGTTTTAATTTTTTGTATGCCGTATTTTTGTTAAGTAGCCGTTTAACATTAAAGTAGGATTTAGGATACCCATACATTTTCTACAAATTTAATCTACTGTTAGGCAAGTGAGAAAATTATACTATAGAAAGATTTTTACACATAATGATATAGTCTTATATTCTATTGCGAGAAAATCACTTTAACCATATATCCCCCAAAACTCAAGTTTTTGTATACGAAATGCATGAATACGCGTTAGATCCCCTTAGAAAGTCTTCCTACCAAGGCACCCCTCATCCTAAGCAGATACCCCCGCGTGCAGGTTTACCTTAAAGCACAAACAAACAAAGTATTTATCTAAACATTTTTTCTTACCAACACATTTTTGATAAATTTTAGACAGCGATTATACTAGTTTATATTTTCTATAGATCAATTAGAGAAAAAATTCCATTTTTAGTAATCCTACAAAACTTTTTTACTGTATATCACAAGTAGAGTAACATGATTTATAGAGTTTGAATACGATACGAATTGTATATCACAAGTAGAGTAACATGATTTATAGAATTTCAATACGATACGAGTTAAATTGTTTATGTGCAACACTAATTTCAGTTTGACTATGAAAGCATAATTTTATACATGTACGGACCTTTTTTAGAGGTCTTTTATTGATGCACTTAACCTATTTTATAGAAAGGCGGGTATAACTAGCACAAACTTTTAGACTAGATAGTACTATTGTTAGAAAGTTGAACTATTGGAAATAAAAATTGAAGATTCGTTTTAGTATACTGCATGCACATAAATATCTTTCAATACTTAGATAGTTTAAATCGCAAATCCTTACTTAAACTAAAAAATACAAGGTTTTTACTTACGTGAAGCCACATCGTACTAAATCTTCTAGTCTCTGGACAAAG
>JAWZYV010000210.1:0-52931 GCA_038373885.1 Cheiracanthium punctorium
GGTTAATGTGCGGGTGTGTCACATAAGGTTCAGAAGGAATACCATGCGTTAAAAGTTTGTTGGTTGGGGGATATATCTTACACATTGAGCCATGTTCTAATTTAATGGTAGCGGTTTCACAGTTCGCTGGTTTAAAATCCAAAGTTCGTTTAGATCCAAAACTTAGAATGCATACACCTGATGATAGGTCTAGATTAAAATCTTCGTAGTTGCCGTCTTCAATTTTAGGTTGTTCTTCAGAGCCAAAGTTCACTTGCACCATATTAAATTCATAATTTGTCACTTTCTGTAGATCTTCACGTATTTTTTGCAAAATGGGTATCCAAGAGTAAACAGAGACTGTTGCTCCAGGTAAACTGTAATTGATTCCTTCATCAGCAAAAGTAATTACTTTACGGGTCGAGGAAATTTTCTTTTCACTACTTTGCAGGGGTAATTGAAACAATTCTTGCTGTAGCACATATACATCACTTTCAGTACAAAACTCGGGGGAAATTTCCTTTTCAATACTTTGCAGAGGCTTTACATCTAAAGGCAATTGTATTATTTCTTGCAGCAACACATCAGCATCACTTTGAGTATAAAACTCGGGAGTGTATTCAAGCAAACACATTTTTGAAACTCGGCGAAAAATCAATTAAAACACACGTCTTACGTATAGGCGCACACAGTGCAAAGGGAGTCTCGCAACACACACCTGACCACTTTATCTAACTAAAATGTCTCTATACTGGTTCTTTAAAAAATCATGCGATTACCCAAGCGCCCTCTACCTTCCTCAACCCTGTAGATATTGCATCATCTAACTTGTCTTAGCCTGTTCTGAGAGTTGCCACTCAATGTAAATAGCACATCCTGCCAACGAACCTAGCGGATATTAAATCAACACAGATTTGCACACGTCACTATCACGTGTCTTCTGCGCATGTCACTTCCTTATCTCTTATCTGATCTGTGATACCTGATAAGAGAAAACCAGTTGCCGTTAAATTTGTAGAGTTTGTAGGTTGGGCGTAGGTAAGGTCTCCTGCAACGGATCCCTAAGAATTCTTTAGCCGTGCAAACAGATGTTTTGTCCGCATGCAACAAGAGTGTTGTCCGGTATTTTTCAGGTATTTAATTGCTTATATTTTTTCTGATATATGTTGTGATTAGCTATCTTTTAGAGTAATCAGCTTAATTTATTAACAGGTTTTCCTTAATAATTTCAGTTTATGACTTTATTAAATAAATATTTTAGTTTATTATTGTAAAAATTGTTTTAGTTTATGAATTTATTAAAAGGATATCTTTGTAAAATTTAAGTATATAAAAAAACTGAGTGTAAAAATTATGATATGTTTAATTTATTAACAAGTTTTCATTAATAATTTTAGTTTATGACTTTATTAAATAAAAATTTTAGTTTATTATTGTAAAAATTGTTTTAGTTTATGAATTTATTAAAAGGATATCTTTGTAAAATTTAAGTGTATAAAAAAACTGAGTGTAAAAATTTTGATATGTTTAATTTATTAACAAGTTTTCATTAATAATTTTAGTTTATGACTTTATTAAATAAAAATTTTAGTTTATTATTGTAAAAATTGTTTTAAACAATAAGTTTAGTTTATGCATTTATTAAAAGGATGTCTATGTAAAATTTAAGTATATAAAAAAATTGAGTGTAAAAATTTTGATATGTTTAATTTATTAACAAGTTTTCATTAATAATTTTAGTTTATGACTTTATTAAATAAAAATTTTAGTTTATTATTCTAAAAATTGTATTAAACAATAATTTTAATACCTATTTTATACGTGAATACTCATTCATCTGCATACTGTATTTATTACTGTTATTTATCAAAACTTAACAAAAATAATTTGCTTTAGTATAATGATCTTTGCTAATTGTTTCACAGAAATTAATTTAATGATTCATTAGTTTCCTAAACTACGTAAAATATATTAATCGTTGTAGCTTAACTTTGATATTTTAATTTAGGATATAATGCCCATGTTTACAAAAAGGATAGATTTTTATTGAAATGGCTTTAATCTAACATGATCTTAATCCATAAGTCCCCATTTTTGAACGCAGAATGAAACACGTGTCCCCAATTGCATACCCCTAACAGCCTCCCTGGTTTTATCTTATCGGCAAACGTGCCTACTATTATTTAACCGGCTCTGTAGAGCCTCAAGGCACTTTCTTATCTCTAAATTTCTTATCAGCTGTACTAGGGATATCACATGCATGTGCTCTACTTATGCTGTGGATATATTTGCGAATTATTTAAATAATTTTATTTTTTTCGCCTCTCGCGTGTACAAGTACAGGGTAAGTGTAATATTTTCTATTATTTTAGTTACATATAAGTTGATACCGTAATTCTAATTGAAAATAATTATGTGGTTCTTATAGTTTGCACTTTTGATGTGTTGTACTTTTAAGTGTGATTTTTTTTTTTTTGTTATTGTTAATGCATGTTTTTCTGTATTTTCGTGTTTTGCAAAATTTTAAGTTGGTAATCCAGTGTAATTAATAGCAATAGGCATTATCGGTAGAAGTACTTTAAGCAGTTTGTATACAAAAACTGGGGTTTGAAGGCTATATGGTGAAAGAGCTTTCTTCAAGTGGCAGTTGGGAGGGAATTTAGAGATAATGTGTTTTAAATCATTACTCTATTTTCCTAACTTGCTAGCCTAGTTTTATCATCCAAGAAAATTTGCCGGGAGACTAGAAGATTTTAACATGATGTCCCTTCACGTAAGTAAAAACCTTGTATTTTTTAGTTCAAGTAATGATTTGCGATTTAAAGTATCATTTTATCTAAGTATTGAAAGATATTTTATGTACATGCGGTATAAAACTGTGCATGCAATATACTAAAACGAATCTTCAATTTTTATTTCCAATAGTTCAACTTTCTAACAATAGTACTATCTAGTCTAAAAGTTTGTGCTAGTTAAACTCACCTTTCTATAAAATATGTTAAGTGCATCAATAAAAGACCCCTCAAAAGGTTGATACATGTATAAAATTATGCTTTCATAGTCAAACTAAAATTAGTGTCGCACATAAACAATCTAACTCGTATCGTATTGAAATTCTATAAATCAAGTTACTCTACTTGGGATATACAGTAAAAAAGTTTTGTAGGATTACTAAAAATGTAATTTTTTCACTAATTGATCTATAGAAAATATAAACTAGTATAATCGCTGCCTAAAATTTATCAAAACTGTGTTGGTAAGAAAAAATGTTTAGATAAATACTTTGTTTCTTTGTGTTTTAAGCAAACCTGCACGCGGGGTATCTGCCTAGGATGAGGGGTGCCTTGGTAGGAGGACTTTCTAAGGGGTTCTAATGCGTATTCACGTATATATACTTTGAGTATTCATACATTTCGTATACAAAAACATGAGTTTTGGGGGATATATGGTTAAAGTGATTTTCTCGCAATAGAATATAAGACTATATCCAAATCATTATTTGTAAAAATCTTTCTATGGTATAATTTTCTCACTTGCCTCACAGTAGATTAAATTTGTAGAAAATGTATGGGTATCCTGAATCCTACTTTAATGTTAAACGGCTACTATACTAAAATACGGTATACAAAAAATTAAAACACTTGATTAAATTTTTTTTCTTGATAAATTAAAAACATTTGATTAAAAAATATTTGTTGTAAAATTACTTATTTAACTTAAAATTAAAACTTGGGTAAAAATCTCTTAAGAAAAAAAGGGGTTGCACGTCATGTCATACGCAAACGCCTAACACATGAGCAATATTATAGATGCTTACAATCTTTAGACGGCACAAAAGAACTTAATTATCGAATCCAAAGTGAGAAGCACAAACTATTCAGTATTTGTCAGAATAAGGTAGCTCTAAGCGCTTTTGATGATAAGCGATATGTTTTAGAGGATGGAGTGCATACACTCGCTCATGGCCATTATGAGTGTTTGTAAAAAAATAAAAATAAAAAATATAAAATATATATATATATATATATACATTTTAACAAGTGAATAGCAGTAGTATACTGTGTGGAGATTTCTTTTGTTTGTAGGCCTCCTGGGGATGTTGTTCATTTCTTTGCTCCACATAGGTAATTATTATTTAAAGAAACAAAAACAACAACGCATCCTCTGTGCTACGCCCTGTCTCCATTCATGCGAGGCTAGCGTGATGGGGAAAGGCACAGTAAGAATTTTTATTTGAAATGAGGCGGTAGACGAGTTCTACCGGGCGGCTGGTGGGTCCTCATTTTATAATAATATTTTTTATTTCAGGTTTAATTCATAAAGTACAATTTGTTTAAAAATATAACGAAGTCCCTTATTTTCATTAGAGAATGCATCACAGTCTGAAAATTTTTCCAAGTCCCCTTATTTGAAAAAATTACAAGTCCCCTTATTTGTAAAATATGTGAAAATCTGAAAAAATTACAAGTCCCCTTATTTCAAAAATATCTTAAAGTCTGAAAATTTTTCCAAGTCCCCTTATTTGAAAAATATGTCACAATCTGAAAAAATTACAAGCCCCCTTATTTGAAAAAAAGGAAAAAAATTCTTATCAACCCTTTGAACATCCGGTCTTAGCATCCGCTCCCACATCCGGTCCGACCACGCCCCCTTCCCGCTCGACCCAGGGAACGCACCTCGTACGATGCGACCCCACAATTAACATGGTACCCCCTGGGCAGAACTCTCATTTATCTACTACTGGCGGAGGTTTGCCATCGATGGAGAAGTGTCTGGCAAGCGATCAAGTGATTTCTAGTATTGCGAAGAAGAACCTATAAAAAAAATGAAGCTTTATGGAATGACGAAAAATTTCTGCCATTTTATACACCTTTGCCACCTGTTACCTGCCAAAGCCACGATCCTCCGAACTTTAGAGTGGCCGATGGTTCCTACCTCTATTGAGGAATATGCGCAGAGAAAGTTTCAGCTTTTAAACTATGACGAAGGTCTGGCGGTCGCTGGCTCATGCTCTAAAACGGACGAACACTTTTTAAGCTGCCCGGCGCACGAAGAAGCCGACACAAAAATTGTTTTCCACGTTTGTCGCATCGATTACGCCGCACATATAACTATTCGATGCTCAGATACTGACGTGGCCATCCTTATGCTCGGAAATATGAGCGTTATGAAAAATAGTGATACTGAAATATCAATTGAAGTCGGAGGGGGTTATAAACAACGCTTTATTAATATCAGCCAGTTATATAAAACATTAGGCCCTCAACTAAGCACTACACGAATTTCATGCTTTTACTGGATGCGACTACAATCCCTCTTTTTTCTTCCTTGTACGTAGTATAAGGAAGTAATGTGAACCCGAAAAATTTTGGGGGCCAAATTTCGACAAAAAAAAAAAAAACCAGATTTTGACTACCTCTAAATTTAATTTTGAGAATTTTTTCGATGCATCTCATCGTAGGCTATCATGCACGATCCTATAAACGCGTCTGCAACTCATTTTGGCCAGCGGCGGATCTATAGTGGTCATTTTTTCCATGCCGTCTGTACGTACGTACGTATGTAACTCGCATATCTGAAAAACTATGGGTCGTAGAATGTTGAGATTTGATATTTAGGATTGTTCTATGACCTAGTTGTGCACCTCCCCTTTTGGTCGCAATCGAATGTATAGGTTATGTACAGGACCGCTCAAAAGATTCGAAATACATTACGCTCTATGGGCCGAAATTCATTGAACTCGCCTAACTCAAAAACTATTAGGCGTAGAATGTCGAAACTTCATATTTAGGATAGTTGTAACATCTAGTTGTGCACCTCCCCTTTCGGTTCCATTCGACTGGATAGTTTATCTACAGAACCGCCTAAAAGATTCGAAATACATTACGCTCTGTGGGCCGAAATTCATCAAAGCGTTTTTTAGAGGTATTGGGCTATTTCAAAGGACTCAGAAGTGATGTATGCTGTAAAGAGTTAGAAAATGAATTTCTCCATTAAAAAAAAGTGTCTTTATCATTTACAGTTCTGCTACAGGAACACTCAAAAGATTTCCAATACATTACGTTCAATGGCAATTTTAGGGCCATTCATCCATTTCAAGCACAATACCGTCCTACCACATAAGTTAGGTAATGGTCCGACCACGGTCACGTGCCTCCCTCAAGAGAACTATGCCAAACTCCTTCAAGAGAACTATGCCTCAAGAGAACTATACCAAAAGTCGCCAAGCTTGGCGACTTTTGGTGTACGTGTGTGCATATTTAACTCTCAAATCTCAAAAACTATTATGAAATTTCATATATAAGATTGTTGTAACATCTAGTTGTGCATCTCGATTTTTGGTTCCAATCTACTGGAGAGTTTTATCTACAGGACCACCGAAAGGAATTTCAGTACTTTAATGACTATGGACATCTTCAATATAATACTATTGTAGACAGTCATTCTTTGGTACATGCCCAAAATCTCGCCGTTTGTCCTCGACCTTGGCGAGTTTTGCCGAAATGTCGCCAAATTTGGCGAAAGTCAGTCATTTGGTCCATGCCCAAAGTATCGCCATTTGTCATCGTTCTTGGCAAGGCAATGACAGATTATCGCCAAATTTGGCGATAATCTATCATTGTTGATCCATGCTTAAAATCTCGCCCAATGTCGTCCACCTTCACGAGTTTCGCCGAAATATCGCCAAATTTGGCGCCAAAAAATATTTCGTATTTTGTACAACTCTAAAACTTTAACCCGTAGAATTTTGAACTTTTGTATTTAGAGCTATATTATAATATCTAACTGTTTTCAATATCTTTTTTGACAACAATCGACTGTTAATTTATTTACAGGGTGAGCCAAATGACTTTAAATACATGATGGTGAATGGATGCATTCAATTCATCGAAAGTCTGTGGTCAATGACTACTTTGGCTATCCCCAAAATCTCGCAAACTATCTCAAGTTTGTCGGCTTTTGGTGAAATATCGCCCAATAAAGTGTCAGAAGGAAATCTTTCAAATTGAACTCAGCTTGGCGATATCGAAATATTTGGCTAGAAATCGATAAACCTTACTATTATTGATATTTTATCTCTTTCAAACAAATAAGTTTAGAGGAAGTGCGTCGAAAACATTTTTGATCTAATAGACGTACAAGGAAGTCATGTGTTGGACACATCAGATTTTTAGCAGAAGTTAAAGGGAAAAGTACGATTTTTTTTTTTTACAAATTTAAATTTTAAATACAATTTTAAAATTCTTCATTTAGAATTTTTTCTTAAATATTAATTCATTCTATAGATACTGATACCAGTTATAACTATGCAAAACTTCGTGAAGATACGAATCATGGAAATTTTGTTATCTTACGGATAGCTCACAAAAATGTGTTTTGAGAAAACGCAGCTTAAAGTGACCTTATTGCGTTCCAATACATATAAAGCTTTCCCAAGACGTTTTTATGTGTATCTCCGATTCTAGTTGGAATTATTGCATGAATCAGGGTCAAAATGCACAGAAGTAACGAAGGTTTCAAATGAAATTAAAATGAAAAATGGATTTTTTGAATTCTTAATACTCCTATACTTTTAAAAGAATCTTTAGCATTCTTCTTAATGTAAGGTTGACCAACGAAAAACACCATCAGTATTGCCATAACCAATAGTGAAACAGCCAAAGGACAAAATAGAGTTTCGTGTAACAATATTCATTCAATACCACAAACTTTTCAGAATTTTTAAAAATTAATTTCATGCTCACTTTATTCTAATAAAAAACATTCTTTCAAATATTTTTGAACACACTACGATTCTTTATACAGCTTTAATTAGTATGTTGCAAATCTCCAACTCTGTGATCAGAGGATTAAAGTATGAAGGATCATAATTATAATGACTCAAGAGCTCTGGAATAATACAGTGAAACCACAGAAACGTACTGTTCTATTTAACCCTTTAACGCTCAGTGTTCCTGCTCTGGGAACACCCAAACTCTGACGTTTTGACTGTTGCCAGTCACGAGGAATAGATTTGATTTGTGTAAAAATAGTTGCGGGTGACATAGCTCCACGAGAATCCTTTACTTTTTAGCACGTCATTTCCCGTAAAAAGATGACTTCTAACAGAACTGACATCTGCTGAAAAATGGAAGAATGCGAAAACAAGTTCGTGTAACGTCAAGATTTCGTGTAACAAAAATTCATTCAATATCACAAATTCTGAAAAGTTTGTGATATTGAATGAATATTGTTACACGAAACTCTATTTTGTCCTTTGGCAATTTCACTATGGGTTATGGCAATACTGATGGTGTTTTTCGATGGTCAACCTTATATTAAGAAGAATGCTAAAGATTCTTTTAAAAGTATAGGAGGATTAAGAATTCAAAAAATCCATTTTTCATTTTAATTTCATTTGAAACCTTCGTTACTTCCGTGCATTTTGACCCTGTTTCATGCAATAATTCCAACTAGAATCGGAGATACACATAAGGATAGCTGGATAGATTGCCCAATGCTGAAAAAAGGGCAGCCGTCGCCATCGCTCGACTTCACTACCAGCAAGAGGGCGGACGATCGAAACGTTCATCGCGTGCCACATATCTAGAGATCCCTTTTTGACGCAGCTGGCTGTGCCGCACAGCCAGCTGTCGTCAAAAAAGGGACTCTATATCTGTGGCACGCGATGAACGTTTTGATCGTCTGCCCTCTTGCTGGTAGTTAAGTCGAGCGATGGCGACGGCTGCCCTTTTTTCAGCATTGGGAAAGGATTGCGTCTCAAAGGTTTAACCCGTATTTCCTGCGAAATAGAGATCTGATAACGCAGTCTATGAACCTCCGGTTTTACAGGCGTTGCTTTGAGATATCCAAGATAATGCGTGGCTCAAAGTTCGACTATTCTACATCAGTTTTTATTACTTGATAATGATTTCAGTATTTTTAAAAAAAGGGAAATCCCCTGATTTGATCCTACTGGATTCGGTATTTATAAAGTGGCCAGACGTCCTGATTTGTACCTATATGTCCTGCTGTCCCCACAGAACCTTAAAATGGTCCGCTTTCCCCTTCCTGTCCCGCCAAAATCCCGCTTTATGAAATATAAATAAATAAATGTAAAATACATTGAGAATAAAATCACATGAAAGTGATTGTGGTGTTTACAAAGTTTTTTGTTACTTGCGTTTAACACCGTTTTTTTATTTATTTATGGAAATAATTGTTTTATAATATGTATTAATGCATACCTATAATCAATGGATGGTGATTCTGCAGTTATTGTTAGAAAGCAAACTATTTTGGAAAGTTATCCAGAAATTAACAATAAAATGATTTAAAACCCTAGTTTATGTAATAGGCCAATTTTATTCGTATATTCGCTATATTTTTTCAGTTCATTTTTCTCATAAATGTAAGAAATTAAATTATGTGTAGAAAAAAAATCTTGGGGATGGAGGGGGGGGGGTGTTTGGGATTGATTTTTACCCCCTCCCGACTCTGCGGTTTAGAAGTGTCCGGATTTTCGGTTCAGAAGAAATGGTCACTTTAGGTATTTAAGATCAATCTATTTAAGGAACAGAAAAAGGCTAGGTCAGTTTTTGGGGAATACCCTACCCTTTGTATGTAAAGCAAAAATAATTTAAGGATACAATTTTATATTGAATATTTCACAATCGATTAAAAAAATCCTTGAAAATATCACTGATGATAAAATTACTGGGAGGCGGGGGGGGGGGGGAGATAAGATTACTTTTATTGTTATTGTGACGTACACAGTTTGTTCATAGTAAATGTGTCTCTATTAGAAGCAGTGTAAGCAAACCTTAGTGGTCAGAATACTACCCAAAACGACAGGAAACCCAATGAGACCGCGGGAAAGAGATTTACTTGGGTCCAACTGTAGTGTGTTGTGGCGATCCTACACAAGGGGCATCTGTCTGGTGGGGTGCCTTGGACAGAGGACTTTTTAAGGGGTTCTAACGCTTATTCACGTTACATCTGGAGAAAAATGACTGGTACTCCAGACAGTTAGATCGACAGACAACCTGGACAATTCACACTTCAGTCATCTAGTCCGGTGTCTTATTCACTCTGCCATGGTGGTCCCTCGAGAGATTTGCTTAGTAAAAATTTAGCTCAGAAAATCACCACTAGGTGGCGTTTTACATTGTTAGAGTTGCTGATATGGAAATTCTCTCACCGCACAGAGTTATGAAAACATCTACTTTAATGCTCCTTCGTTGTTTTCTTTAGTTATCTGTCCGTTTTATTCACTCAAACGCTGTGAAAGCCACCTGGTGGGGATTCTTTGAACAATTTTTTTCCAGGCAAATTTTTCTCCCATGACTTCACTAAGGTTTCTTGCAAATTTGGTAGTACTCAGACCCGTCGTTTTGCTGTACGTCGTTCTGAATGGAGAAGCATTAATTCTGAACATCCTGTAAATAAGGCATGGTTCGGGTAAGTGAAGAGAGTTCCCAGTGGCACAACTAGTTCAAAAGACGTTCTTTAAACGCTCTGTAAAATCTTTTGAACGTTTTTTTTAACTAGTTCTGCTACTAGGGATGTAATTGTACTCTCGTCTTAGTATGTACTACATTGGTTTAATCGTTACGAAAAACTGTACTCATTTCTAATCATCAACACAAGAATAAAATATAAAATACCTAGCTGCGTGCCCGTTCTTCGCACGGTAAGAAACGAAAATTTTCCTTGTATGTGTCATTCGAATTAATTCCTATAATGTGGAATCTAAAAAAAGGCAAAATTTTTTGTCTCTTGACGTAAAGTTTGCGTCATGAGAACTAACCTGGCATCGTTGCAATATAAGGACTCAGAAAAAAACTACGTCAGTGTCATTCGCGATCAGAAAAGTGAAAAGCTTGAGGGTTTGCAGAAAACTCCTGAAATTCAAAATGTCTTATTTCTACATCATACTGCTTTTTAGGTGCAAGTTGTAGCATTAAATTCCTCAGACACTCCAAGGAATGGACAACCATTTATTTAAAAATAGCTGCGTACCCACTTTTTATACGTGGAGAAGCGAATATTTTACTAAAATCATATCTGTGCATGTGACGAAAACAGAATTTCATTTTTTTTAAAGTTCAAGTAATCTCCTCGGTAAAAATTACTGCGGGATATATTACCGCAAATTAGAATTACTTATCGTTTAGTTGGTTATAAAATAACCCTTAAAAAAGGATGAACAGAATACTTTTAATTTCATGAAATATTTATTAACGTGGTATATTGTGATTTATTCATATTATCCTTACAAATCTACTAATACTGCCTGTTACGCATATTAATACTATCTATCTTCATTTCTCCCTCTTCAAGGCTCGATTTAATGACACAACTTAGATTATTTGGCACAAATGTGACCTATTCTATGACGAATCTTTGCAATTTACGCATTAACATAAACAATAATCATTTCACATAATGGTTGCCATTAAGTAAGCTCTCCAATTATATTTTTTATTCATAGTTTTGTAAGACAACACACAAAAAAAGTACAGGTCCTCTTCTAGTGCATCGTAAAAAAATTTAAACTACATAAATTGTACTTATGAACACTGGCAAAAAAAATACTTTATTCAAAGGTTAGGCACCTTAAACTATAATTACTACTTTTTTACAAAATCCTTACAACTAAATAAATATACAAAATCCTTATAGCTAAATAGAATAGGTAATAGGAAACGATAAATAAATTTCTATAAATATGGGTTATGAAGAATGTTATTTCTTTTACAGAAGATCATAAATAAAACAGGCTGAAATATTGGCATTTTGCATTGCTATCGCTGTAGGAATCAGCGAATATGCATATCAGACCTGAATTTGCATATCAAATCTATTATTAGAGAAGTTAAAATAGAAGAATAAATTATAGCTTGTGTACTTTTAAGACAGTCCTAAAAATAGGACACTGGCCGTTAATAGGTTAAAATAGGAAGAAGTGAAAAAAAGAGCACGACACTCTGAATGTATGACACTGCTGTTCATATTTCTGTAATTAACATAAATATGTTGTACAAAAGTTCCTAACATAAATATCTGTGTTGTACATCAAGCCATTTTGCTCACCTTTTGCACTAGTTGCGTGTCTTTCTGCATATTCTTCAATTCTATCCTTATTAGCTGCATTGCTTAGTTCGTCATTTGCGTAATTGAAGTGTTAGCTGCAAAAAGGAGGTGGCTCCATCCGGTTGAAGCTTAAAGTTTCATGTACTATCTTGCAATAATTTTTTTTTAATTATTCCGTTTATCACCAAAATGCAGCTCTAGTCATGAGTTCTTGCGTTACACAAGAAGCTCTAGTCATGAGTTCTTGCGTTACACAAGAGATGAAACTGTCTAGTTACTTTGCATTGAATCCCCAAGATTTTTTTACAGTTTTCCTCGAACTTGAACAGTTGCAGCTACCTCCTTCTATTGAAGCAAACTCTTTAATTCTGTTTGCTCTTTGAACATGCACTCTTTCTCATTAGAAAGTGGGGAATTTTTTCAGAGGCATTTTAAAATCAATTTTGAAGTGAGTGTGCTTAGCGAGGGTCCTTTTCGTCCGTTATTGCAAAAACCAAATCAATTTCAGCCCACACTGCAATTGCCCGTCTATCATTTCCTCTCCTTCATTTTTCCTTAGCTAACGAAACATGCTGCAGTAGCACATTCATGATGTCCCGATACAAATCTGCTCTATCCTCCAGCACTTTCAAACCTCTTTCCGATTCCAATATTTTTCTTCCATTGGCTGCAATGAACTCGTAGACGAGCTTCTTCAAGTCGTCGTCCGAATGAGCGTCTGCGAGGAGTAGAACATCACCAACGTTTTCGGCGTCGATATTTTTTTTCAAGTACTGACAGCATTCCTCCTTCAGGTGTAAAAGCTGGTACTTGTCGGCAGCGGTATACAATTTAACTACCTTGGGCACTTTATAGATACATGTATTACCGCAGTACATGTACATTAGAACTAACTTCATCGTTTTTTTATCCACGTCCTCGATGTTCACCGAGTTGGTCCGACTCTCCAGGGAATCGTGCTGAAACATCTTGCGGAATACTTCCGACCTCGAACACAGCACTGCCTTGTGAGCTATCAGCTGATCTGGACCGACGTCCAAGGTCACATCCCCAGTTTTCATATCACCGTAGAAATAGTACATATCTAAATACAAACCCCAATAGACATCGGTAACGTCACTTGCTCTTACGTTTTTTAAACTCACACCAGGGACAGAGGTCTGTTCGCCGTTCATCGAGGTCCTAAAGTTGAAAATCAGTTTCAGGGCGCCGTTATACATCAATTTAACTGAGTCCAAACCAATATCGAAAGGTATCGTGAACTCGCCGTTTTCAAACACGTTTACAGATTCTTTTAACAGAATGAGTTCATCTTTTCTGTTAGAAGCTTTTATCGCTAAATGGATCGCCCCAAAATAATAATTTTGCAACTTTTGAAATTTCAGGAATGTATTTTTTTGGCCATCATCGCCTTCGTTTGCGAATAATGTCACTTTCATCCAAGCACTCTCAGGCATTGTATCTGATATCAGAAAGTAGGAGAGTGATTTGTTCGACTGACAGAAATTTTTAAAATCTGGGATAAACCATTCGTACGATACACTAATATATTCTATTACGGTTTTTGCCCTGGCAGAATTAGAATACGGAAACAGTCTTTTTTTCAACAGTGGAAGTTCGTAAGTATTTATGACAGCAAACGCTTCTTTGAGTTTTTCGATGTCCCTAAATATCCCTGTATATATGTAATACAACACTTCTTCCAAAACGGATGCTTCCACGTCGGGCAAAACCACTACGTTCGAACTTTCCGCTTTGTCAGCATGCTGAGCTATTAGCTTCGGGCATCGAGCTTCCAAGATGGGTTTGTGAACTCTGAATTCTTTTCCTTCAGCTTGGAGGATCAGATCAGAATGAATTCCGCTTTCTAGGAGTTCAGCAAAGTCACGAGACAGAATACCTCCATCTGATGGAATAGAAGTTAGGCGATCATCGTCATTATCATCATCATCATCAGATTCGTCCCGATAATCTATCCCATATACTATTAGTCGACAGGAGACAGTTAATTTATTATTAGGAAGGAGGGCCTCTTTTAAAGATCCTAGCAACGAACTCCTTTTGTAGAAAAGACCAAAATCACTTACGCCTTTGCATAATTTGCGTATATACTTGCTTTCGCACGTGTTGGTAAATTTTCTGTCAGCATCGACCAGGCTGAGCTCATATTGCATGGGTATGTCTTTTGCACAGTCGTGAAGCCGTTTCACAAACAGAGATACGCAATTCTCGTCTTTCTTTGCAGAGCCTCTGGGATACAGCAACAGGTTGAACTGCCAGTCCTTCCCCATTTTGTCAAAAGTGAACACCGGACTCTCGATAGGCTCCCCGGGTAAATGCGGAGCAACGTCGAAGTTTTCAATAGTCCATGTAAATCTGAAGCTATCGTAAATATAGTATTCCATGTTGCAATATTCTGTTCTCCTGCGCTTCCTATACAAAATTTCAAATTCGTGAATAAATAGTAAACAGTCGAATATTCAAAATTAGAGAGCAACTGATACACTAGTTTAAAACTAGCCTGTGTTTGTACAACCACCACATTTGGATCAGAGCCAACGAAATCGCTCCATTCCCCGAGAGCAAAAAACGTCACGAGAGAACGCCAGGATGAACAAAGCTGTAGAAACGAGCTGTGCTATCGAGCCTTTTCCGCTACTCTTATCTCGTAAATACTGATAACGCCACTAATCATTTATTTTTCTTTGACACTTCGAAAATAGCTTGTCAGTTTGAAGGTCAAAGTTACGATAGTGAATCATGACTTTTTTACGTCAGCTTTTACTTGTACCATAAGGATAGGAAATGCATGCGAGGCGAGAGGAGGCAGAGATTTGCAGATTTTACGCGAGACCAGACACATTTTTTATCATGACTACTTTGGGATTTAGCGAGCGAATCGTAGAGAACGTAAAATTCGAATTCTACGATTCAAAATGCCTATTTCGGGCCCATCTCCACTTCGAAAGATTCTTTTAGCACTAGGGCAGCGGTGCGCAAACCATGGGTTGCGAGAAAATTTTTGGGGGTCGCCAAATTTAAAGGGATTAAAATTTATGAAAAATCTACTATTATTCATTTCAAATAACTGAAATAATACAAGAGAAGAAACTGACATCTTAAAAAGTGAATGATGAAGTGATGAAGAAACTGACTGATGAAGACGCGATCTCTATCACGGGGCCTCAAAACCCCGTTATCATGCATAGTCAGGGTCGTAGCCAAGGGGGGAGGGATAGGGGGATCACCCACACAACCCCCCATGAGGAATTTTTTGCCATACAAAACTTATATTCTTCACTCCCTTATCACACACATGTATGCATAAATGTGAGTTGCAGTAGTCGTAACCCCCCCCCCATGAAAAATTCTGGCTACGCTCCTGTGCATAGTGATCCGCAAATTGATCCTGCATAGTGATCTTCAAAATTAGTTTCCTTTAAAACAAAATATCGATCTCGATTGGATCCAGAGGATGACTTACGGCTTGCGATTTCCAATACAGATCCGAACATAGCAATCATGAGCTCTTTGCATCATAAAAAGTCAATGCGAAGTACGTGCTTGCAAAGTTTTTTTAATGTATTTTTCATTAAAAAATATTTATATTCATATGCATAAATAAAGCATTGTTTCATAAAATTATGTGTTGATTCATGAACTGATTTTTATGATGTTACAACTTTTGTAACATTTTTAGGATGGTTTATAAGTTGGGTGCACTATTTTCAAAAGGCGTTATTTCAATCGATGACGTCACGACACTCTTTTAAAAACACCCTGTAAGAGCAGATCCCAGAAAGAATTTCAATGTAACTTCGTTGTCTATTAAACAAAATGTGTACTGTCTATCCAGGGTCGCGACAAAATTTTACAAAAAATAGGGGGTCACAAATGAAAATAGTTTGCGCACCACTGCACTAGGGTGCTATTTCGTTCACGCCCAGGTTTTTGTCTACACGACTTTGTAGACAGGAACTGTCATGGTGGAAATCTTTTCAAATGTGTTTGCCCGATAACGCGGAGGGAAGGGGAGGGAGATTAATATCTTGAAAGTCGCACAAGGTTTGCCATTTTTGATAATTGATTGGCAAGTTTGCTGCCATAAAATAACTTCAAAACCGAACAGTGGCGGCCCGTGGTCAAAACTGTTAGTGCAGCCGGAAGCATATGAGCCCCCCCCCCTCTTCCTCCGGATAGGAATGGAAAATCTTTGTTACTGAATTCGAAAGCTGGCGGATTAAGCCCTCACCGAGGGAAAAAAAAGAAATTACATAAAAAATGTAAGAGATCCTATTTTACTTCCATAAAATGGACATCAATTTCAAGCAGCCGCTCTTATCCTCAAAATTGCATTCATCCGTGTCTGATTCGAAGTTTCCTTAGAATTTTCTTTTGTAACGATAACTTGAGAAGAAAAGAAAAAAAAAAAACTTACTTATTTTTTATAAGTCAAATCAATTCTCCTTTCTTTTAAACTTGCGAATCAGTCAGTGATGCCCTCATAAAAAGGCGTTGTTTTAATTCAGATATCCATAATTTTAAAAGCTCTTTAAAATGTCCCATGTTTAAAGAATTTTCTCGCTCGCCATGTCCTCTAAATGCTAGTTCTTGCTTATTTAAAAACAATACTGCTTTGATGGGTCATTGTCCATTCATAAGCGTCTATTCAGGTTTACCTTCTTGATAAATTAAATTCAGCAATATAAAGTCGAGAGTTTGCCGAACATATATTCTCCTTACCCCCTCCCTCACTTCTCGAGCCAATCAGTGGGTCGAATTCACCGCGCTCTTTCAAGGGCTGCCGACGTTTCAAAATCTTTGATGAGCTGAGTCTTAGCTGCGTATCCTCATTATAGCCTATGCCAGAGGGACTGTTTACGTAATCGTTGTCATGGCAACGGTGCTGCCAATTTTCTTATCAGCGCTATGGGCTGAACCAAAGATTTTCTCAATTGAATTGCGGGAAGATGAAAGTGCTTTTTTTCTGAATGAGCGATCCGGCCACAATACGGGTTTTTTTTTTTTTTTTTTTTTTTTTTTTGAGATTTTTTTTAATTTACCGTAGGAATTCCACAATTCTAATCTGAATTTAGGAAAATGAGTAGAATAAATTATTTTAAAGTATGTGCTGATAATTTCAAGTGCAGCCCGGCTGTACTTGCTGTATCCCACGAGCCGCCACTGAAACCGAACCAAGCTTGGCGATATCTTCCGAATTGGGCTAGAAACTAGGAAAGTAAAGTCAGAATACGCCTGGCGAAGATTGTAAAATAGTGTAAGCAGGCGATTTTAATATAGATTTCAATTCCAAATTTGTGTTTTATGGAACAAAAAAGACAAACGCTGCATACTCATGGATTACCATGTATCCATTACATTGTATCGATTCCCATTCCAAACAGAATTTAAAATGGTGAAGAATAGTTGGAATATACTTAGCGGAGATTGTAAAGCAGTTTCAGTAGGCGATTTAAGATAGATTTCGATTCCAAAGATGTGTTTTATAGTACAAGAAAGAGTTATTCCTATTTTTACGTCCCCCACTCTCACCAACCTAAAAAATCGCCGCATTTTGACGAGCTTTGCAGTCTTGGGTCTCTAGGAGTTATGCACAAGTTTCAACGCTCCCAAAAGAACTAGATGAAAAGGAAAGTGAGCCAATGAGCGATAAACGCACCGGTTAAGGAATTTGAAGACGCTTAATTATTGAAATTACATTGATTGGCAACCCAAAATAAATAAGTAAGGGAATGCTGTACTTACAGATTGCTTCAAATCACCATTTTTCTAAAGTACGGTTGCCACATAGATACAAAAAATCGTCATGGTAACTGCGTATGTTTAATAATTAGGGATGGACGCGAGACGATATTTTGCGAGACGGAACAGACATTTAGAGCTTTTTTGCGAGACGAGACAGACATTTTTAACATTACGATACAGGGATTTTGCGAGACGAGACAAAGCTTTTAGGCTGTTTTGCGAGACGTGAGACGCCAATATTCCGCCTCGCGTCCATTCCTATTAATAATCGCCACCTTGGCAAGAGACTGGGCGGTAAAGTAGATATGAACCCAAGAAACACAAACGCGGCACACTCATGGATTATGATTGCACGCACCAAACCGTGTTTAAAACAGTGAAGTACAGTTGGAGGAATAGGGTTGCCGAAGATTGTAAAACAGTTTAAGTAGGCGATTTTAAAATAGATTTCGATTCCAGAGATGTGTTTTTATGGAACAAGGGAGAAAAATACTGCACACTCATGAATAATGATATGGCCATCTCCTAGCTACGGCACTGATTTTGCAAATTAATATTATGGAAGGTCCCCCCGCCCCTCCAAATAAAATAAAATAGAATGGAAATCCGACCTATCAGACTGATTTTTCAATATCCGAAATACCACCGGATATCCGAATCATAGCTACCGGACATCCGGTTATATACTACTAAAGTTCTATCTGTAATATGCATGCGACAGGATGGAAAATTATATTTGAACATTCTTGATAAAGTGATACATAAAACAGGGATATATTTTTTAACTGAAAAATCAGCAAATTTAACACTGGAAATGGATCATTCGAAATAAACATAACAATTTCAACATTTGTTCAGTAGTTTTTGAGCACATTTATAACTGATCTTCTCATCCTTTTCAGCTGCAGACTGCTGTTTATAGTGGAAGTTTAATTATAAGCACGGTGCAGAATATCATTTGAAAAATAAGTATATTCAGTATATGCGATTTCTCTCATGGTAATCCCAGAAATAATCTAATTTTACACTCTCTCCCCATGGAGTTTCTCCGATATTTTTTATTTGCTCCGGAACTCTGATAATTAACAAACAAGAAAGATAAATCATGCCAAACCCATTGATTATATAAAACACTTTCCAACACATCAATATTTTTGCGCCAAATTTGGCAATGTATTTTCCTTATATCTGGTGGGATTTCGGAGATAAGATAATGTTGTATAATCACTATAAATGCAATTTTATGAGACCCTGCAAAGGAGATTTAAAAAAAAAAACTCCATCGTTTAACTGAAGAATCTAAAAATTTTATACTCATTGTCTTGTACTAGAAATATATTAGTGTCTCTCAAATGCCCCAGATTGTAATGTATTGGAATTCTTTTGAGTGTTCCTGTAGAAGAACTATTAATAATACAGACACTATTTTCAATGGAGAGCATTATTTTGAGAGCCTTAATATTCTGTATGCCAACATTATTTTCTTTCAAAAAAGCGAGTCTCTAAAATAAGTTTTCAAGAAGGACTTTCCATAGAGTGCGATGTATTTGTTTGTTTTTCTCCTGTAAAAGAATTGTAATGCTACTTACAATACTTTCAATAGTGTACATGGTACTGTACATAGAAAAAAAAATTCGCACATATATTTACGACAGTTAGAACACTGGACGGGTGGTCAACAGAACGGACAAACAAACTGAAATCATTCAAATTTGTTAAGTTAAAAATATAAAGATTCATTTTATATAACATAACGATATCGAACGAACACGGAGAACCAGAATCTTATTCTTTGAAGGGTTAGCAGTCTAAAATTTATTTTCCAAGCACAACACACTAAATCGGTTGATTACAGCGAGAGTAACGAATTTTCAAAATTCCCAATAAAATCGTCATAGCTTAATATTACCACATTAAATATTTTTCGATTTACTGCCAAATAATGAAAATATCGCCAATATCGGTTCATTTTTCAAAGCATTTTTTTCGTACCCTATTTAGCGATTTATCGCAAAAGTCGCCAACATTGGCGAATTTTGGCACAATTTGAGGGAATCACACGCATGTTGTCGGATTATTAGCTAATTATTGTAGCTTGTAGTATTATATGCTGTAAATAGATGCCTGTCTCTAAACTGCCATTGATCGTATTGTATTGGAAATATTTTGATTGCTCTTGTAGAAGAACTATTTAACTATACAGACACTATTTTCGATGGAATGGTAGTTCCTACTGCGAATTTTACAAATTCTAACTTCCTGTATAAATGCATTTTGAATTTTATCTTGTAATCCTTAACAACATATATTAATTTTGAATATATTTTGTAATCCTTAACAACATATATTAATTTTGTTTCATTTCAAATAGCAGAATATCGCTAAAACTAGAAGCCCCTAGTGAAGGCAACTGCAACGGGATCTAGAAAAGAACGTTTGACGAAAGCGTGTCTACACTTAATAATTCATCATCATGGTGTCAATCATCTTATCAGTTTCAGCTGCTTAATTATAACTAACTACCTCATATGAAGAAAAGCAATTTTTATGTGTCCATCGTTGCTTCCCAGAATGGACTCTCATCTCTGCTTCAGGTGTTAATGATGCTGATTTAAACGATTTCTGGTTAAGATTAGTAGCTTTTGGCTGTTGGTAATTTTTCTATTTTGGTATTAGTGACTTTTCTTTTATTTTTTTGGAGATAAGTGTGCAATGTAAGATTAAAAAATGCTCAAAGTAAGGTCAGAAAAAGACTATGTTTAAAAAAAAACTTCCTCTCGTTAATTTTAAAAAAAAATGCAAATTTTAAATTTGCATATGACCCCCGTACAAAAAAAAATCCCGATTAGGAAAATGTGCCCGATACACTCATGAGGTGATTCAGAAAATTTCAGCCTTTCATCATAAAATGCCTCAGCGATATCTTTAAAAAAGGATGATCAGGGGCTGTACATGATTTTGAATTTGAACGTTTATTGCTAGATTGGAAAAAATAGTTTTATTTCGTAATTTCTGTACGGCCCCTGAACTGCAATCATTCGACGTGATTTTTCCCCCTTCTAGAGCCATTGAAAAGTGGTTTAAGTCAGCCTATATTTAACTTCATATCTCTGACACTTTTTAGAATATAATTCTCGAAATTTGTAAGCAACCTCAACAGTGCATGAGGAACATTTTACTCATTGGGGATTTTTTTTTATACGAGGGTCGTATGCAAATTTAAAAAGTGTAACTTTTTGAAAATTAATGAAAAGAATTTTTCCTTGATGGAGTCTTATTTACGACCTTATTTCGAACGTTTTTTCAGTTTACATTGCCCACTTATCTTTAACAGATAAAGAATTAAAGGTCGTTACCACACCAATATACCTTAACATATCGCGCATCGAATGTATTTTGTATGTCTCTGTAAACAGTTGATTAATTTTGCGGTTTACCATTTTAAATGGCAAGCATGTAGGTATACAACTCAAGATAAAACATGTACTTTCTTGTGTCCCGCAATTACCATCAAAAGACCGTAACGTATCGAAAATATTTAGTGTGTCCCTGTAAAAAGTATATTAACTTTACGTCAGTGGCGAGCATGCAGTTATGTACCTCAATATTAAATATTTAATTTGTTATGTTCCACTACTACCGCCTACAGGCCGTAAATTTAGCATTTCGGTAGTCTTTTGTGCAGCCCTGTAAAAAGTATTAATTTTACGTTTAGCTTTTTTAAGGGCAATTGCGTAATTATAACCTCAGTATTAAACATTTATTTATTTATTGTCTATTTCACTATTACTAACAATAGACCAGAACGTATCGAAAATATTTTACTGAAATATTTATCATTTCGAGGTATCGAAAATATTTATCATTTCATCTGTAAGCGTGTATACGGCACAATAATAAATATTTATTTTGTTATGTTGCATTATTACTGTCGGTAGATCGCAAAATTAACAATCGTAAATCTCTAGTGTAACCCTGTAAAAAGTATATCTTTTATACGTTCACTAGTTCAGTAGCAAGCAAGTAGTTATACAACTGAACAATAATTATTAATTTTGTATGAATCACGACTAATTCACTAGAAAATAACATGTAGGAAGGGTTTTGTATGTCCCTTTAATATGTGTATTTAATTGCGTTATGTCCCCATCTTAACAAATACAAAGCAGAGCGCCAATCCAAGAAAAATATTAGTCAAAGAAGTCCACGGAAGAGTGCTTCAAAATCAATGGTTGCAGAGCGATTTTTTTCATCTTCTAGAATCATAAATAGTTATGAAACCATATTCCATAATGTTGCAGAAATACCCTGCTGTTTCCGGGGTTCGTCGCTCTAAAGTCCAGTTGGTGTAGAAAGTTCTAGTAAAAAGTCACTTGTCGGGATGGAACACAAACTTTATTGCCTCTAGAACTCAGTGACGTGCATTCCGCTCAAGCAACTCAAGCAGTACTTGGGCAACTGAAAATAAGGCTATTATTGTTTTTAAATTTTGCCTTCTATCACAAATTGAAAGAAAATACCATCTACCTTATTTATTCATAATTTCTTAACACAAAGATAAATGTCAAGTGGATAAACAAGTATATTTTCTTTCTGACTCTTCATTTCTCTGCCGTGAGATCAACCCATCTGCAATGTCTGCTGAAGGGGTGTTGCAATAGAAACATGACTTTTAGAATTAGCCAATCAGAGACGACACTCCGAAACCCATATTCTGCCTTCTTGCTTGGGTTACTTGGGCGGAATGCACGTCACTGCTAGAACTAAGGTGAACAATCAGCTGTACAAAATTCAGAAACACAATCAATCAGTAATGTGCTTTTAACAGTCCGCTTAGATCAGAAGCACTCACAAAGGCTGTAATTCTCACGCAAAATAAAACACTTTCACTGGCAAAAATTCAGTGAAAATATACGAGAGATAACACTAGCAGTCTCTCAAGACTCAGCAATCAACAATTTACACACAGCACTTAAATTCAAAGCTTCATAAACAGCGCGAAACACCGCTCCTATCACAGGGCGAAGAAAGCGTACTCACTCTCTCAAAGCTTGGTCAACAACTGAACTGCGGCTCACACCACACTCGTATTTAAAGCTGGCGCAGAAGCCACGAGAAACTTCCAGAAGATTCTATTTCTCGAGGATTCCACATAAAGCGGGAATTTTGATTACGTCATAGAAGAGAAATGTTAGGTTTTTATGTGTTTTTAATGCAGGAAAACCAACTTTCAGGCCCCATTGGGAAAATCGCGCCAAATGACCAAAATGTCGCCAGGCTTGGCGACTTTTGGCGAAATATCCCCCAATTTGGCGCCAAAAATAAGTCCCCAAAAGTGAAGAGATCGAGGCCCTAGGACCAATATTTCTTGAGATTTCTAGAAACCCCATAGAAAAACAAGGGGAAAACCGAAACCTCCGTATCTCCGGTTCTAGTGGACCGATTTTGATGCAACGAAAAGCAAAATTTATCTATTTGAAGTGTAGAATTTTGAACTATTACGAATTTTGAAACGAATACGAATTTTGAACTATTTTAAGCCCCAGAACAGCGGGTTGCCCCTAAAATTCGTAACAATAATTATAGCGGAGAGGAACGGGAACTGGTGGGCCTGCGTTTGAATGAAATGCGCTTCATAATCAATGCGTATCACATATAATATAATGATTACCGTTTCAATAATTTAATCCGTGGAATGGGAAAGTGCTTCGAAATGAATGCGTGTAGCATGATTTTTGTGCCTTGCCTTTAGACTGCTCCAATGGTAGAAACTTCTAGAAGGAGTGTTGGAAAATAAAACCACAAGTGGCGGAATAACTTCCTCAGAAAACGAAACTTGTTGAATAAAAAATGCCTAAAAAAGGATGTTTCTTTACCGAGGTTTCAGAGAGGAAAAAGTTAGAATGTGTTTCGAAAGCAATGCGTCGCACAAAATTTTCGTTGCTAGCTTTTCCCATTGCATTACAAACGTAGGGAACCTTGCATTAAAAAAAAGTCCTGAAGCGAAAAATTATTGAAAAATCGAACAAATGACCTCCAAAAAAACGACCTGATATTC
This sequence comes from Cheiracanthium punctorium, assembly GCA_038373885.1. Lineage (NCBI taxonomy): Eukaryota > Metazoa > Arthropoda > Arachnida > Araneae > Cheiracanthiidae > Cheiracanthium > Cheiracanthium punctorium. The sequence goes on from JAWZYV010000210.1 coordinate 23,879, forward strand.
CCTAAGCAGCGTCTAATGGTAAAGAAAAATCCCCACATCTTCCAGTCTCCCAACCAGTGAACAACTAACTGCCTACTCTGCAGTAAACCAAATACTCTCATGGCTGCCTTTAAAAATCTGGTATCATATTCCAAATCGGTTAGCCTTTTCAGATTTCCTTACAGTGCCGAAAAATCCATTTCGGAACAACAGAAACAAACAGTCCGTTGATTCTCAGATGGAAGAAATCTCTTTTTATACCTGAAGTTTCATAAATATTTTCAGTATTTTACCTCATGCAGTGTAATGTGAAAATGTAGGAAGAGTTTTTTAATGCAGTCTATTATAATTTGTCAGCAAACGATTTTTTAATGGTTCCTGAATAGTGCGGAAATAGTTTGACTGTAGAAAAGAAATTTTGCATTCATAAATTGTTCGCGTTGGGGTAACTTAAAGGAGTTTTTATAAACGCAACGTACGGCTTTCAGAAACTGAAAACCATGGGGTTCCGCTAATCAACAAGATAAAGCATCACAATTGCAAATCAGTTCTAATGAAAAGACACTGCAAAACCTGAATACGCTTCCAGTTCCTACTGCGAATTTTAGAAATTCTAACTTCCTCTATAATGCATTTTGAGTTTTGAAAAGGAATTAGCAATCGTATTCCATTGCTACTTTTCCTAATAAAGATATATAGGTTAACAGGGAGTGGGGTAGGGATTTTGTTTCTGGGATATTTAAATTGGGGAAAATGAGGCTCCGTTTTTTGGTTGCCATTTGTTCGAATGTCCTTAAAAATTATCTCTTTTCCCTTCAGCAGGGATTTTTAGACTAACCAGGTAGTGGTAAAGAAACCCCCTCTGTGGATCGTTTGCTTTCAGGAACCTGTAACCAGTTTGTTTGGATTAAAAGGATTGCATACGTTTTATGCTCAGTGTAGTGATTGAGTATGAGAAATCATGCAGAAAAGCGCGTAAACGCTTTGTGATTATGTAGCGTTTTCCAACGCAATAATATCCGGCTGAAAACTATTATGAGAATATGCGAATTGCAGACAGTTAAGAATTACATCTTCGAGACAGGAAAATCTTTCGAAATGGATTGATTATGAGAAACTTTCAATTGTAAATGTTTAAAACATGCATTTTTACACCCTTGCACGAAGTAAAGAGTCGTGTGATTGCAAAAAAATTCGGTATTCAGATTTTGCCAAAGAGATTTTGATAATTTTAAAAATTAACTTTGTTAAGATACTGCGTAACATTTCAAAGTATGTATTGATGAACGTAAAACAATGTACACATGTATTCATGCATGTACGATATATTTTTCCGGACCACGGATCCATTTTGACTGTGTTTGTGATAACGTCTGTACATACGTATAAACGTAACTCGTATAACTTATCCGTACAATGTTGATATTTTGCATTTAGATTATTGCAACATCTAATTGTGTCTCTCCTTTATCGATTGCAATAGACTGGATAGTTTACTACAGGGTCACCCTAAAGACAGCAAAGTCTATGGACACCTTCAATACATTAAAAACAATGAACACCATCAATACATTAAAAGTATGTGAGCTGTTATTATTTGGGACGTGATCAAAATATTTTCAAATATCGCCAGTACTGCGAGTTTTGCTGAAATACCGCCAAATTTGTCGCCAAAAACAAATACATAACTCTCATAACTCAAAAACAATTAGACAAGTTATGTTGAAATTTCGCATGGGATGTAACATCTAGTTTTTATTATATACTAGCTGCGTGCATGCGTACTAGCTTCGTACGGTAGGAAACGAATATTTTACTAAAATACAATCGTAACTATGTATGCGAAAACAAAATGTCAAAAAGTTCGATTAGTCCTTTTGTTGAAACTACCGCGGGATATATTACGCAACGTAGGATTATGGTTAAAGTTTTTTATTTGGGAATACCTTATTCCCCCGTAAACGATATATATTTCGGTTACACTTAAATACATAACCATCATCAGTCGTTTCTGGATCTCACACTAATGGCGGCTTCCTCTTCTATCTCTTCTCTCTTCTTCCGGAATTTTCGATGAATGACGTCATCCCATGATCGGTCGATTGTATGAAGCGCATCGTTGATGCTGCCATCTGTCGTCACTATTTCCAAGCTCTCACGAATGTAGGCATATATACTATTTTTAAAGTTGGCTATTTTTTTAATATTTTTAAAATCAATGGTAATGGGCTCTTTCAATGCAAGACGGGCCAGAGCGGTACTTTGTTTTTGGAGGTTAATATCTTTAAAATGTTCGTTTTTTCGCTCTTTAATTTTCCTTTTTGTAACGCCGATGTAGCGATTTTCTTTATTAGTATCGTTTGACATAAAATTAATTTTATAGATCCCTGCGGTTTCGATGGGGTTGATTGGGTCTTTTTTGTAAGTTGAAAAATTGTTTTATTAGATTTAATTGGGATACGGAAGTTCTTTTTACTGGCGATATTAGAAAGTTTATTGGCTATCCCTCGGCTAAAGGGGATAGCGGTAGTAAAACGTGGTTTATCTTTTTGACGGTTGTCTATAATATTTAATTTACGTTGCCTTGCTTTGAAAACTTTATCGAAAATTTCTCGAGGGTAGTTGGCGTCTTGACATTGTTTCCTAATGAAAGCAATTTCTTTTTGAAGGAGGTCAGCGTTAGAACAAACTTTGAAAGCGCGGTCGATATAGGAACGAATAGCTGCAATTTTGTAGTTGAAAGGGGTTTTAGATTTAAAATTTACTATATTAGTATTACAAGTAGGTTTTCGAAAAATGGTGGTCTCAATGAGATTATTGTTTCTTGTTATGCTCACATCTAAGTAATTGAGGCTATTATTGATTTCTTTTTCGTAGGTAAATTTAATGTTCGGGTCTATGGCATTAAGTTGATTGATCAAATTTTTTTCTTCATTATTGTGGGTGGTAAGGATAGCGAAGATATCGTCGACATAGCGAAGCCAAAGTTTGATGGTACTATTGTGTGTCTGTTTAATCTGTTCCTCAAGGATTCTCATTTTCCAGTCGGCAATTATTCCGGATATGGGGGAGCCCATGGGGACTCCTTGTATTTGTTGGTAGAAGTGATTATTATATTGAAAATATGAATTATTTAAAATTAGATTTATTGCACTAGTTAGGGTGTTAATTATGTCTATATCTTTAAAACTACTTTGAATTTGTTTGTTAATAATTTGGTTCGTTTCTTTAATATCTATTGACGGGTATAGATTTACAACATCGAAACTGACCATAATATCGTCTTCATTAAGTTTATAATCGCGGATGTTTTTAATGAAATCGTCGGTGGAAGTTAGAGTGCTGTTAGAGGGGGGTATAATTTCTTGCAATATATCCTTCATATATTTTTCAAGAGTGTAGGTGGGGCCTTCGCATTTGCTCACAATTGGGCGAAGGGAGGGGGGATTTTTATGATCTTTAAATTTAGCGAAAATCCGTGGGGCGAAATTAGCGGTATTGTTATAGTTAGGACCTTTCTGATCCGGCCAGGTACCATTTTTTATTAAAGTTTTTAGTTTATTATTGATTTTCGTGGTGGGGTCTTTGGGAAGATGTAAAACGTTTAGGCTATTGATGGTTTGTTCCATCAATAGCCTAAACGTTCAGAAACGACTGATGATGGTTATGTGTTTAAGTGTAACCGAAATACATATCGTTTACGGGGGAATAAGGTATTCCCAAATAAAAAACTTTAACTGATTAATCCGCCGTATTAAATAATGTTTTATAAGTCTTTAGTAGGATTATGGTTTAGTTAGTTGTAAGACGGTCGTTTAAAAATAATGAATATAACACTTTTAATTTCACCAAATAGTTATTAATGTGATACTGTGCTATTTAATCCATATTGTCCAAACAAATCTACAATTACTGCCAGAGAAAAAAATGAAATTACTATCTATTACTGATATTAATACCATCCATCTTCGTTTCTCCGTTTTTAAGAAACAGAACAGATTAGATATTTTAAACCAATGATGCCTTTCTACTTTTTGGTGATTCTGTGGAATTTATGCATTGCCATTAAAACAGATATCCATATATTTTTAAGCATAATTCTTGTTTGATTAGCATATTTAGCACAGCAAAATATATCATCTCGTGGTGATGGAAAACATCCAAGCTTTACCATTTTAAATAGTATTTAAATCCACCATAGTTCAGGCTCGTGAAAACATCATACTGTGTAATCTCTAGGAACTATTTGGAATCGCACAAGATGCGAATAGGGCGTTAAATTGTGTTACAGAGTTTACGAATTTTGTTTGCCAGGAAAGGACAGCTCGCGTCGCGGAATGTGTCGCTTAGAGCTACAGATACGTCCTTCCCGGAATTTTCCGGCACAATTTGGAACCTCATCAGAAGGTGGGGGACTTCTGAATACTGGCACCCCTCGGAAACTGCTAGCGACCGCCGAGAGGACTTTCTGAACCACGGATTTAACGTGCAAGTATACCGCATGTACACGGTGGTCTTTAGTGGTACGCCGGTATCGAACCCGCAACCTTCCGGTTACGAGTCCAACGCCTTAACCACTGGGCTACCACGGCCCCTTACGAATTTTTAGACAATTTTTAATCTATGACGTCACGTTCGGACCAGGGTAGTCAGTTTTTTTTTTTTTCCGCTATTAGTTATTTCGCGCAGTAGTTTTCAAACGGAATAATATTGAAACACACGACGTTGAAAAACTCTCGCTTACAACAGAACTTTATTAAAGTTAATTTGAGAGACATTGATTGGGGTTATTCCTAGCTAATCGGTATTTCAAATATTTTCCAGAGTTATTTTGCTAATGATGTAACATTTGTGCAAGAGCTTGTTAAGTTGCTAAAATTTAACTCAAAAAAAATATATTTAATATACATAATATACCGCCAAACGTCGTCCAAACTTGGCGACATTTTGCACGATTTTTGGGAATGCATACAACGACCGTCGTCAAACCGATAGCGAATACTATGCATTGTGTTAATTAGTATTTTGCATCTTGTGGCGACTTTTGAATTTCCCACGATTTAAAAAAAAAAAATGCAAGTTTCCTTTCGTTATTATAGTTGCTGAAAAATCGCACAGCTCAAAAATCGCTAAGGGTAACCCGCGCATTAAACAAAATACTTTGAATTTTATTAATAGTAAATTTTTGCGTGAAAGTCTTTTAATGTAATTAGATTTCTAACTCATTTTTAAACTCATGACGTCAAAATGACATCATTCTCAGTTGCGATATCTAACATGGATTAGTGAAAGAAGGAAAAGAAAAAAAAAGAAACGTTATTTTTTTTTCTACAGCAGCTGATAATCTGGATGGAAGTTCATTGTTTCGCTCATGGTGTAATTTTTTTCAAAACTTGTTAACCTCATTAGGATTTTTAATGCATTTTAATACTCGTGACATTAAAATGACGTCAGTCTCACTTGAATTATTGAAAGTAATAAATATATAAATCTATGTTAGCTATGCTCACGAATGTGCTGAAATCGGTCATTTGAGTAGCTTTCTACCCTGAAAATTGCGAAAAATCGTAAAAAATTATTAAAAGGGTGGATTTCCAGGATTTTAAAGCAGCCTACGGACTATTCTATGTCGTTTTGCGTGTATGTGCAAAATTTCAAGCCCACCGGTCGAACGGTGTGGGAGGAGTTCCCGGACGAACAAACAGACAAACAAACTTTCACATTTATATAATAGATACTAAAATCGAATTTCATGCTCTTCTGGGAACGTGCGGAAACTTTTCCCATTCAAACGATTTCATTTCATCCGCAAGGAAATCATTTTATTTTAAAAAAATTAATTAACTTATAAATCTAGAAAAAGCTTGTTGGGTATGGCGTCAGTATGAAGTAATTATCCCTTACAATAGTTAATTTTGTCACGCAAATGATTAACTTTTTTACTCTCGGAAATAAAATGGAGCTGAAAATAGCGAAAAATTGCTAAAAATGAGGGAACGGATGGATTTTCAGATTTTTAAAGTAGCGCAGATTGTTTTCTAAACTTTTATACATTTTTATGAAAAATTTCAAGAGGATCGTAAAAACAGTGTAGGTGTAGATGTTATTAGGCTTTTTAGTGCTTAATTTCGTAATCTTTTTGGAATAATGGCAGAAATAATGGCTTGGAATCTTTTTTTGGAATAATGGCTACAAATAGATAAATTTTGCTGTATCAAAACTGGAGACACGGAGGTTTTCGGTTTCTCCATTGTTTTTCTATGGGTTTCCTGAAATCTCAAGAAATATTGGTCCTAGGGCTTCGATCACTTCACTTTTGGGGACTTATTTTTGGCGGCAAATTGGGCAATATTTCGCCAAAAGTCGCCAAGCTTGGCCATATTTTTGGCGCGATTTTCGCAATGTGGCCTGGAAATTTGTTTTCCTGCATTAAAAACACATAAAAATTTAACATTTCTCTTCTGTGACGTAATCAAAATTCTCGCGTTATGTAGAATCTTCGAGAAATAGACTTTTCTGGAAGCTGCTCGCAGCTTCTGCCTCCTCTATAAATACCTGCTCCGAGAGTTCAGTGTGAGCTGAACCCCAGTTCAGTGAGGATCAAGCTGTGAGTGAGTGCGCTTGCTTTGCTCTGCGGTAAAAGCGGTGTTTTTCGCGCTCGTTTACGAAGCTGCTTTTAAAGTGCTGTGTGTAAATTGTTGATTGCTGAGTCTTGAGGGACTGTTAGTGTTCTCCCTCGAATATTTCCACTGAAATTTTACCTCTGGATGTGTTTTATTTTATGTGAGAATTACAGCATTTTTGAAAGCTTCTGATCTAAGCGGACTGTTAAAAGCACATTACTGTTAGATTTTGCTTGTGAATTTTGTATAGCTGATTGTTCTACGAAGTTCTAGAAGCCATAAAGTTTGTGTTCCATCCTGACAAGTGACTTTTTACTAGAACTTTTTACACCAACTGGACTTTAGAACGACGTACCCAGAAACGAGCAGAGTAGTTCTGCAACAATACTATCGAAAAGTTCTGGGTAGCGGATAAACCGAGGCTTCTCTTCTCATGACGTCACAATCCGATAAATATCCGATGTGCCCTAGCACGATCCTACCGTAATTGTTTGACTGTCGTATTCACTATCGCAAATAATGATGTTTTTTTTCCCGACACGTTGGATGAAGGCGAAAACTCGCATTCCGGTACCGGAGAGTACAAGATGGATGGGTTTTTACTGTGTGTATCACGGAGTGTCAAGTACTTCCACAAAAGGACCCCTCTCCCTGGCACGGTGGTTCTGTCAAAATCGGGCTTCCCCTCTTGATGGATGTCACCGGAGTCTTCGAAAATTCTGAAGACAGTGCCTTCGTTTAAGAAAAAGAGGAGAAAGCCGCGTGTTTTGATGGGTGGATCGGTCTGAGAGTCGAGATAGACCTTAGCATGCACAAAAATACTCGCTTGTTTTATTCGACACTCATCGTGCTAGCACCAAAAGGGGAGTTGCGGCTATTTATCCGAAGTATTTGACTGTACGAGAGCGAGAAATATCCGTCACTGATATTCTACGATACCATTATGCTAGAGCCCCAGAACGTGGATTTTTCAGAATCTGATTTCTCGAAGACTTTAGTTTTGCCATACGCTACAGAACTTCAGAAACAAAATAAGGCAAATTTAACATTACTTGAAATTTTAAGGTCCATGTAATTCGGTTTTAAGCCGAACTATGAATAAAATTAACATGCAGTATCTACACATCTAGGGGGTGGGGATGGGAAATGAGGATTATTCCCATTTAATCTGAATGACAGAATTTGCAGAACTATTTCCCCCGTGATGCAATTTTTATGCCATAGTGTTTGCTAATATATTTTTTCAACCCGTGACATCAAAATGACGTTAATTTTACATACGATACCTAATTTTCTTACTCCACGGTTCACTTTTTTACATTCAGATATGAAAAAAACTTTATAGCGAAAAATCACTGAAAATGGAGGAACGGTTGAATTTTCAAATTTTTAATGAAGTCTGTGTATTTTTCTGCATTTATCTGTATATTTTTACAAAACTTCAAACCGATCATCTTAGTCGTTTCGGAGGAGTAGAAGTTGAACATATACGACGGACGTTCGGAAAGTAAGTTCCGTTTTGAAAAAAAAAAAAAAAAAAAAAAAAAGAATTTTTTTTCAAGCAATCTTATTTTTACATGAAAGAGCATACGTTAAACTATTTTTCTACATAGTTTCCGCCAATGTTCAAACACTTATCGTAGCGGACTACCAGCTTTTCTATACCTTCTTCACAAAAACTTCCCGTCGATGACGATAACCACGACTTTAACCCTTTGAGGCGCAACCCTTTCCCAATGCTGGAAAATGGGCAGCCGTTGCCATCGCTCGACTTAACGACCAGCAAGATGGCGGACGATCGAAACGTTCATCGCGTGCCACAGATCTAGAGACCCTTTTCTGACGCAGCCGGCTGTGCCGCACGGCCATCTGTCGTCAAAAAAGGGTCTCTAGATCTGTGGCACGCGATGAACGTTTCGATCGTCCGCCCTCTTGATGGTCGTTAAGACGAGCGATGGCAACGGCTGTCCTTTTCTCAGCACTGGTCAATCTATCCAGCTGTTCTCGCATTCTTCCATTTTCAGCAGATGTCAGTGCTGTTAAAAAGAATCGTGACCATTTTTGGACGAGAAATGACGTGCTAAAAAGTAAAGGATTCTCGTGGAGCTAGGTCACCCGCAACTATTTTTAAACAAATCCAATCTATTCTTCGTGACTGGCAACAGTCAAAACGTCAGAGTTGAGTGTTCCCAGAGAGGGAACACTGCGCGTTAAAGGGTTAAGAAAGCTACGGCGTGCAATTCAAAACAAACGGATAGAGTAATGCTCAGTAAAGGTTGTTCCATGACAATGCACGGTCCCAACTGCTATTGACGCTCAAACGATCATTCGACAGTTTCGTTGGGGGCAGTTCGATCACCCGCAGTGCAGCCCAGACTTGACGCCACCAGACAAGAAACAGAAAAATTGACAAAGAGAGCAAATATGAAATCTACCTCCCCCGAAAATTGAACCCTGGACTACTAGGCTAGTCGAAAAAATTCTTTCATTTCTGTATGAAAAGTTATTAGGGGCCGTCACTTCTTTGTTGCTCCAGGGCTTCCACACCTCTAAATCCGGCGCTGATTGATACAGCACTCATATCTAATAGACTTTCAATCTTATTCGACGATAAAATGAACTTTGTAAATTTTAAATTTATGTTATTTTACTATTTTCAATTCACCAAACATTACTGAGCAAAGAAGTTTGTAACTTTTAAATGTGTTTCACCACAATGTGCGTTTCATCATTATAACTATATTATTTTTCTACAGCATCTGATAATCTAGGAGTTTATTGAGTTTCGCTCGTGGTGTAATATTTTGTCAAAGCTTGTGGAAACCTAATTAGTATTTCTAATTCATTTTTAAACTCACGACATCAAAATGACATTGATTTCATTTATGATATCCCACTTTCTTTACAGTTATGTCTATCTCCAGCATATAGATGGTATGTCACATGATTACAATATTACACAATATTAAAATGTCTAATGCATTTTTAAACTTGTGACATCGAAATGACGTCATTTCATTTATAATATGCTACTTTTTTTTACAGTTATGTCTATCGCCAGCATATAGATGATATATCACATGTTCACTATTTTAGACAATCGGAAACTGGAAACAAGGAGGTTAAAATTATCAAAAAATTGAAAAAATCGTGGAACGATTGAGTTTTCAGAATTTTCAAGTCGGCTACGGACTATTCCATGTTGAATTGCATATACGTATGTTCAAAATTTCAAGTCGATCGGTCAAACGGTGTGGAAGGAGTTCCCGGATAAACAAACAAACTTTCACATTTATATAATAGATTACACCGGTCAAAAAAAAAAATGGGGGGGAGGGTTCTGTTCTCATGCTTAAATTGTGATTCTAGACATTGGAAAACACTTAAATTTTCATTTTTAGTTCTTAAAGTTTGCTTTTGTCTGATTTACTTCGATAAGTATATTTTAATTTATTTCATAAACGAAAGATGGCAGCACTTTGATTAACCAGAAAGTAAACTGTATTATTACAATAATATTGTATGTAATATTTTAATTTTATCAACACAATGATGCAAAGTAATATACTAAAAACTGTAATTGATTGCGTCTGAAAAAAATGATCATTTATGTAACAAGAATCTATATATATATATATATATAAAAGAGAAGAGTTTGTTTGTTTGTTTGTTTGTTCGCTATACATGTCCAGACATTTCGACGGATCTGGACCAAATTTGGCACGCTGACTAAATAGGACAAGAGAAAGCTAATGCCGTAAAAATGAAATTAATCGGATTAATAGTTTTTGAGTTATTTTATGTTTTGTAAGGTTTTTGGCCATTTTTCTCGCATTTTACGTTATCGCGAGCTAAATTTCTGTCCGAATACTATATTTTTTATATCATCGAAATCTACAGAGTTTTCTTTTTCAAATACAATTTGTTACAAAATCGTACTTACATTTGCCGATTTTTGGGAATTTTTTAAAGGAAATTCTGTTTCGAAGAAAATGTACGGCTTTTAAAAATATGCTATTTTTAAACTGTCGCATCGAAAAACCTAACGGGCAAAAATGTTCCATCTTTCTACCGCTTATTAAACATTTATTTCTCCCTCCTTTAAATTTTGAACCGTGCAGAAATGTATATTAGATTTTTTTATATGATTTTTTTTTCTGAAAAGATCGCAGGTTAAAATTTTCTGTGGACTGCAAATTCCGCAAAATGAAAGTCGAAAACATCCCCCTCTGGTTTTCAAGGTCGCTTCAACTGTGAGCGCGCTTCGCGGGAGGGAGGAAATTGTTCTGGCGTCCTGAAAGAGAGAGGGGGGAGAGAGGTGGAGATTATAAAGCCCGGCGTTCAGTTAAGTGCGTTTCAGTACGCTATAATGGAAACCCAATGTATTTTTCAGAATCTTGAAGACGCACTGCGGAGAAAAGTGCCCCCACTGAGCAGTGGGCGTGCTTTTGTGATTTCACGCGCTATCCTTTGGCGGTGGTCATTAAAAGTCAATACATTCTTCGACCCTGCACTGTATCCCCCCTTAGTACAATGCCTTGACCATTAAAAAAAAACCCCGCTGCGTCCGGAAAAAAACGCAACTGAACGCCGGGCTTAAGGTGACCATACGTCCTCGAAATTCGAGGACAGTCCCCAAATATAGATCGTTTTTTCCCCAAATATAGATCGTTTTGTCATCAAAAATACTTTGACTTCTTGGGGACGCCAAAAGTCCCCAAATTTAAAGATTTGTACTTTTACCCTGAAAGTTTCCGTTTAGTTTATTTATTTCAGAAAAAACTGAAGAAATATAATAAAATAAAACTACTAAAAGTGTCTTCTGCTCAGAGAAACAACAAAATTCGATCTCTGAAAAATGATTGTTAGAACACAGACAGGTAGAAGAGGAGAAATCTAGCCACGTCCAGTTCCCGGAGCCTCTACGCCATCGGGTGCTTTGTTCTTTTTTTTTTCTATTTTGCAGCGGGAAGACCCATGTCCTTTTTTTTATCATTGCAGCGGGAGGATTCACATTCCAGCCTAGCCAAGTCCAATTCCTGGCAACCTCTGTATTTTATTAGGTGCCGTGTTCATTTTTTTTTCGTTGCAACGGGATTCACATTCATTCCCTTTACAATTTATATTTAAGGTAAATGGCATTTCTCATTCATTGCACGGGCAACGCCGAGCCACGCTGCTAGTACTCAATAAAATAATTATTTTACATTTATATGTTATTGTTTATCACAAATCTTGAATAAAAAAGACTTATATCCAGAAAAAACTTTTCTGATCCTAATTTAGAGTGGAATTATAAAAAAAAAAAATAAATCAGTGATTTTTGCAAAAAAAAATGAAAATTTGCTTTAATTTCTACAAAAGCAAACTTTCATTTAAAAAAATTATTTTCCTTAGTTTTGGCACAGGAGAAACTAAAATTTAACATGTAGAAGTCAGACCCAAAAATCGTGTTGACCAGTGTTATTAAGGCTTGTCATTTAAAAACTCTTTCATATATTCTGTGTTGACTACCTTAACCTGTATATAATTGTAGTAATAGTAATGTGTTTGTTGCATAATGCATCTGATTTCGTTTGCCCTACTCACTGTCTCACTACACCCCGCAAAGGGTCATAACAACTTTAGTAAGTTTTGAAAATTAACTTTTTTCAGAAGAATAAAATGAGAATAAATTCTTTTAAAAAAATGCAATGCAAGCTAAGAGTTGTCAAAATTCTTTTCTGTATTTAATTTTTAGTTTTTATTAAAAGGAAGGAAATTATTTTAAACCAAGTGAAAATTGTCCCACTGTGCCTCCCCCACACCTTTAATATATGATATCAGATTAAAAATGAAAAAATAACTCTTTAGTATTTTAAAACAATGGTAGTCTGAAACCGAATGGTAATGAACAATGGTTGTCTGAAACCTTACTGAGTTTGTTGCCTAAGACATTCGATTTTTACTATTTATACATAAACTTGATAAACTTCTATATTTAAAAGTGCACTCACCATCAGCAAATTTTCAAATCATCACACAGCTCTTTTTAAAAATAGCAGTTTTATAAACGAGCAAATATAAGTACTGTAAAATGACAAAGCATCACACAGCTCTTAAAAAAAAGAAAAAAAAAACAGTTTTATAAACGAGCAAATATAAGAACTCTAAAAAATTACGAACGTCTCATAAACTGAAGTATGCATTCTTTTAATTAATAAAAAATGTATGTTCTATAAAACTTGAGGGGAAAAAAAACATTTGCATTGAAACTATTGCATAGTTAATATTTTATTCGCTCTGGCTTTGTGTCTAAGGATTCCCCTTTTGTGCCGACCACTACTTCCAGATTAGTAAATTAAAAAAAGAGGAGGCACTAAACTATTTCCTTTAAACACTGCTTTTAAGGCATAATCAATAAAGTTATTTGAGACCCTGTAAAAGAACTACAATTGTTATGGCAACCATTTTGATGCTACAGAGACTACTTTTAATTTGTTTGAAGATTCTTTTTTCATTTCTTAATATTTAATATTTCTTTAAATAGTATTACTTTTTAAAGAAATGTTTTGCAAATGCTTTTTCAAAGATAGGAGTTCGTTTAGTATTTTAAACATTTCATATACAGTGTCTCCTTATAAAGTCAATTTTTTTCTGTTTTAACTAAACGGCCCTTTTAAACACGTATGGTATAAAAAGTGTCCGCATGTCACTGGAAAACTCTTTGTAACTGGAAGTAAATTCAGGGCCCTATTTAGAAAACTCTTGAGTAATTCGGGATTGGGAAGGCCTAGCATTGATGCAGGAGTAAAACTTCTAAATTTGACACACACTTTTTTTTTTTAATTGCAACGGCACTTGATTCTACGGCATTGGCCTAAATGCATCAAAGATACATCAGAAATTAACTCATTATACTAACAAAAATATTGGATTTCAATATTGAAAATCTGGAAATGCACACACTTAATAATGATGATGATGATGATGATGATAATAATAATAATAATTTTTAATTATGAATCATTGTGAAAGTTTCATTTCACCAACAAATGGCTCGAATTGGCATAGAAAAATATAGAACATTATCATATAACAAAAAGCAATACTACAACATATTAACGGTATTTCTATTTTTTAAAAAGCAAAATTTTTAAAAATGATTTGCTACATTTTAAGAAAATTCGGGGGGGGGGGGGTGACGGACATTCGGAGTACCTTATTGCTCTATTCGGAGTACCTTATTGCTATACCTTATTGCTCTACCTTATTGCTCTATTATTAATATATTCGGAGTACCTAATGCATGCGATATCTAATGAAAAATCAGGAGAGTATAATGCTAATACTTTTTGAAAATTCCATATCCATATTTTTTGTTTTAACAAATTTTACTAAATAGTGTTTATAGACACATAAAAATTATTTTCGAGTATTTTTTTACTTGGTTATACATTGGTAATTTGTTAACACTTGTTAAGTTTTTATCAGGTAAGTCTGTAAAATTTTATGTTAAAAATGATGATTTCTTATATGCATTTTTTTAACAGTTTCTTTTCCCTAATAATTCCTTAATTAAGATTCATTCTTAGTACATTTAAATAGTTTCGCCACTATGAATAAGACTAGCTTGAAATTTATAATAAAAGAAAATTATTAACATACATATCTTCCAAACGTTGCTTTTTTTTTGTTTTTTTTTTAATCATGAAAAGTACCTAAAACCTTCGGAACCTGAAAGTTTTAACAGATAACAGATTTTACCGATAACAGATTACAGTTTTAACAGATTTTAACAGAAAGTTTTAACAGTTTAAAAAGATTATCAAACAATTTGAGGCACCCTATTCTCTTTTTTAACTCACGTCGCTTTACGTTACTTACGTCAGAGAAGAATTTCCGATAACATTGTATACCTTAACTTTACTGAACATTAGTGAGTTCATTTCCTTATTCAGAGTGCGATGACAAATTGTCTTCAGTCGTTTCATCCGACACCTTTTGTTGGGAAACGTGCTTCAGAACTTCATTCAGGATTTTCCAGTGCAATTCCGGTCTGATCTTCAACACATCTAAACTGTTCGGAGATTGAAGCACTTTGCTTGCGTTATTGCATATAAAACTATAAGCGCATTTTTTCAAACCTTCATCCGAATGCTTCTCGGCCCAATATAAAATACAACCAACTTCGCTAACGTCGATATTTGATTCCACGTACCGGAAACAATTTTCCTTCAGCGGTAAAAGCTGAAACTTTTCAGCAACAAAATATATATCCATAGCCTCAAACGCGCTATGAAATTTATGTGAACGGCAGTACATGTAATTCAAAACAGAATCCATGGTAATCTCGTCTATGTCCTCCATATTCACAGTGTTTGTCTGATTCCTCAGCGATTCGTCTTTCAACATTTCACAAAATGTCCGAGACCTGGAACATAGCACTGCCTTGTGCGCTAAAAACTTTCGTTTCCCGATGTTCAAAGTTACGTCTCCGCTATCCAACCTACTACAGTAGATTCTCTCCATATCTTCACGTAAACAAGAGAGGTCTTCGATGCTTTCCCATAACTTGCGATTATTTTCGAAATCCAGTTTCATTAACTTTACTTTTAGATTAGATCTCTGTACGCCGTTAGTCGATGCCCTAACAACGAAATGTAATTTCAGGGAACCGTTTTTCAGTAATTGGACCGAATCCGTTCCAATATCAAAACTTACTGCAAATTCGTCATTTTTGAAAGCGTTTTGAAATTCTTTGGGAAAAAAAGTTGATTCTCCTTCTTCTTCGGATGCTTGTACTTCAAAATGGATTATTCCGGTATGATTTTTTTTTAACTTGAGAAATTTTAAGAATGTATCTTTTTGACCACCATCGCCTTCTTTTGTGAATAATGACACTTTCATCCAAATATCCTCAGGTATATTATAGGATATCAAGTGATACGAAAGTTCTGTGTTTGACTGAGTGAATTTGTCAAATTCGGGTATGATCCAATCGAACGACATTTGAAAACATTCTATCACTGTACTTGCGCTTATAGCAGTAGAAATCGGGAACAATAAATCTTTCAACCTGTCAAGATTAAATCTGTTTGCAGCCACGAACACTTCGTCGAGTCTTTCAAAGTCTTTAAACTCTCCGGTGTATACGTAATGCAGAAGGGCTCGCAAAACAGGCCCACTTATATTCGGCAACGCCATGACGTCCGAATTATCAGTCCCTGTAAGAAGCGCCACCAACCTCGGACATCGAACTCTTAAAATGAACTCATGAACTCTGAATCTTTCTCCGTCAGCTTCGATTATCAAATCAGAATGTGTCCCTTCTTCTAAGAGTTTAGCAAAATCACTCGACAGAGCCTTAATATCGTCAACATCGTAATCATGTTCTCTTGAAGATGATAGAGTGTAATAAACGTCGTAACCGTATGGCTCTATATGAAACGAAACAGTTAATTTATTATCGGGCAGGAGCGAGGGTTTTGAAGAACCTAGCAACAAACTTCTTTCACAGAATCGGCTATGGCCGTCGAAATCAGTTAAGATCGATCTTTTCTCGTTGGTACGTTTTCCTGATGCATTCAACAGGCACAATATATAAGTAATCGGAAAGCAGTCTATTGTATTTTCACCAACTCGTTTCACAAACAGAGATACGTAGTTTTCATCTTTGCTTTCAGAGCCTCTGGGATAGAGTAACAAGGTGAATTTCAAGCCATTCAAAACTTTATCAACATTGAACACCGGACTCTCGAGAGATTCCCCAGTTGCATGGTGAGCAACGTCGAAGTTTTCAATAGTCCAGACGAATGCGGTCCGAATCATAACTAAGCGAAGCTAAGTAAAAATTCGGTCTTAAAAATAATAATGTACAGTCAATTTGAAATGTTCAAAATTCAAAGCATCTGCAGACAGTGGCGAACAGATTCAATAATGAAAGGATGTTGCTACTCTCACCTGAAATCAATTGTTGATGATAACACTTATTTATATCTGAACTGTTAACTTAGATAAGGAATATCAGCTGATAAGGTTGCAGTTTTCAATTACGTATAATACTCGTTTTTTGAACAAGTTATTGCGTTTATGTTTTGCTGCAATGCTGTCTCCATTGGGCGAAAGCAGCGATAACAGTATCTAAGGGCCCATTCATTAATTACTTAAGCCCGATTTTGGCCATTTTTGACACACACACACACCCTGTAAGAGCCCATAAGATTTCCCAAACACCCCTCCCCTTTCTTACGTAAGATTTTATCTGGTTTTAGAAAAGGATCCATTGCACTAAAACTCATAATTTGATGTAAATCAAAGATTTTTATTTTTTTAAAGATAACTGTACGCAACATCATGGGGATCGCCCAATGCCGTTAGGCTCGATACAAAATCGGTGCTACAAAAATAGGCACATTAAAGATTTTGAAAACTTGATATGCAATAAAAATTTTAAAAATAAAAATCTGCGTAAATAAAATTGTGCGTTAACAAAGAAAAAAATCGTCTAATAGATCTGAGAGTTGTTTATCCCAATGCTTAGCTCTCGAATATCCATCACTCTGTGTTAGAAATTGCACATTTCGACTTATAAAATATTACGTAAGAATGGCTTTTACCCCCACCCTTCCCCCCGATATAAGGGCATGTAGATATTTTGAGAAACCCCTTCTTCTCTGGCCACTTAATTAATGAATGGCCTCTAATAATTTTATCCTATTTTTTAAATGTTTTGTAAACGGTTTTTAAAGATAGGAATTCGTTTTAGTACCTTGAGTGTTTTTATATACAGGGTATTCTTATAAAGTTAATTTTCTTATTATAACTATACTGCCCCTTATAACTCGGGGTGGTGAGATAGGGAGGTACACAGAGAGCCAAGTTGGGGCCCCGGGGATAAAATCTTTGGGGTCCCTTTGCTGTCCAGAAATTCTTTTGATGTCGTATTAGACACAATCATTTATTCCTTATTAAAATTATTAATCATTCCTTATTAAAATTATTAATAAAATTATTAATAATTTTAATTTGCTGAATGACACTTCATCCTGCCCGACACTTCATCGAAATAAAAAAAAATATTTCAGTAGAGAAGCGTATGAAAAAGTAAAATTGTAAACACTATCAAGTTTAATAATACTTTATCTTATTTGATAATTAACACAATAACTTACATAAATATGAAAACTACAGCCATGATATAATCTTCCCGCCGAATTGCATTCCCTAATAGGGGGGGGGGGGGGGGACTAACACTGATGTATACTTGAACTTTCAATATTTGACATACACTAATATTCTTATACCGGGTGATTCAAAATAGATGTTAAGGCGATTATTTTTAAAACCGT
Source organism: Cheiracanthium punctorium (assembly GCA_038373885.1). Classification (NCBI taxonomy): domain Eukaryota; kingdom Metazoa; phylum Arthropoda; class Arachnida; order Araneae; family Cheiracanthiidae; genus Cheiracanthium; species Cheiracanthium punctorium. The sequence goes on from JAWZYV010000210.1 coordinate 41,811, forward strand.
AAATAATCGAAACATACTTCCAATTAAAAAAGTTCGTCCAATTAAGAGTAGCTTTCAGATAGGACATTTTTTTTTAAACTGGGAGTTGTATACATATTAAAATACGAAATTTAATTTTTATACGGTCCCTCCTTTCCTACGCTTTATATTTAGAAGAATGTTGCTCTTTGCCCAAGAAAATTAATAAAACCAATCCCGTGTCTCTACGTGGAATAGTTTCCGAGATACATATCAATTTGAAAATTTTGGCTATGGGTCGCCAAGCACTAAGGGGATGTCTCCAAAGTGAGAAAAATGTAATTACCTCTTAAATGACTTTAATTAAATAGTAATTTAGCTAGAATTTTCCTATAGCGCATGTTTGGCAGTTTCTAGTGAAAATTACCACACCATAGTAACCCAAACCATTATTTTGTCATTCTCTTTTACACTTTAAAATCCATTCTCTAGAAGTGTGATGTAATTAGGGGATAACCACCCAAAAAGACTCAATATAGCTAGACTATTGCTAATTTCATAACGCAGTACCGATTAACTCAAGTGAAACAGTACCTGTCATTTTCCCAAGTTTCAATGTGTTTAATTGCATTTCGCAACAATGGGATCATTATTTAACTTTTTTCAACTCATAGTGGGTCCCCCAAAGTAAAGATTTTTTTCGCTTGAAAACCGACGCCAACACAGCAGGTAAAGTGGTGTAAGTCAGCGTTTTTAAAAATAAATTTTTTGCTAATTATTTCACTTACAGACACGGGATTTGTTTTATTAATTTTCTTGGGAAAAGAGCAGCATTCTTCTAATTATAAAGGGTAGGAAAGGGGGACCTTATAAAAATTAAATTTCGTATGTTAATATGTATACAACCCCCAGTAAAAAAAATGCCGTATCTGAAAGCTTCTCTTGATTGGACGAACTTTTCTAATTGGAAGTACGTTTCAATCACTTACAGTTTAAAAAATAATCTCCTTAACATCTATTCTGAATCACCCGGTATAATAGTATTTATGTAATAGTAATCCTTATGTAATAATAAGGATATATGTTCGGTTTTTCTTCTGCACTGTCATCAAGTTTCTCAAAACAGAGATGCATAATTCTCGACGTCACTGTCACTGTCTGCGATAATAAACAAGAGTTTCCAGTTCTCCGATTGATCGAAGCTCATCGGACGTTTGAGAAGGTTTCCCCTTTGGCATAGAGAGCAATGTCGAAGTCATCAATAGTCCAGGAGAATGATAACCAAACCATGATTAAAAGAAGCTCATAAAAAAATTAACGTCCTAAGTAATAATGTACACTCAATTGGGAATATTCAAAGTACAAAGCCTTGGAGGAGATATATATATGGAGAAGGCACGAGGAGGGGAAAAGTGAAGCCTCAACTGTAACCGGTTTTCTTCCCGGGACGATCAGAAGACTATCAAAACATTCGCACGTGTACATGTATTCCTATGGGAAGAGGGCTCTTTTTTAATAGCTAATTTAGTATAAATTAGGTCCTCCTTGAATATTTTTTTGCGCTTATTGTAAATATGGGGTCTTGTGTTGCATACGGCTGCACGAACAGACCTCCTAAAAAGATTCCAGGAATAACATTTCGCAAGTAAGTTAATATACACACGTCATAGTTTTATACTTTTGTAAAATGGTTTAACGGTGCTTTAAATCACATATATGAATTATAGATTTCATTCATATTGACTTAAATTACTGTATAAAGTGTATTTATTCTATTTGATTGATCGTATTTAAGTTAGGAGCACCAATTTAATTATATAATAATGTGTTTGTTATGTGTAAGATAGTAGTTTTGTCTTTGCAATTTTCCCTGAATATGTATCCGTTTCATTCTTCTAAATAAAATTTTTCTCTTTTTTTTTAAGTTTCTCACCTAATATGTAACATATAAGCTTTCTATTTTCATGCTACTAATGAAATTTCGGTACGAAATAAAAAATCAAAACAGTCGAGCAATGACTGATGCTTTAAAGCCTGCTGCAGCAGTCCCCCCCCCCCCCCCAATAACACTATTAGCTACCATTCTTCTTTTTTTTCTTCCTTTTGAAAGATGCTTGTAAATTTATTTTATTCCTGCAAATTGCAGTACACCTACAAATTGTTCTCCGAATTTAATATGCAAGCGAACATTACCACAGTGTACCTTACCTCTATCACCAGATAATTTCAGTAATTTAGATAAATATAAAAAATAAAAATATTTACATGGTTTTAATTATTATATTAAATTTGTATTATAAATTTCATTTACATCTAGAATAGATAATGTTTAATGGCAAAATATTTGCTGATTTTTGGACATGTGAACAGTATTTAAAATATGTTTTAAAAAACATTCATTCACGCACTGTATCAATAACATCACGATTAAACCACAAAATATAAATATTTTGTGCTTTATATACAATCATGATATTAACTCTGAGTTCTCTGTCAAGTTTACAAACACAAATATAAATGCTGGACAGTATGCATGCTTTTTCATTCATAACTTTTCATACTTAAATAAATTTTTGTTCATTTCAATGAATTTTTATATTTGTTTTTACATCAATACACTTATTTCCTGGAAAATAGTTGTTGTTTTAAATATTGCACAGTTGGGGAAAGCCCCCAAGACAAGAGATAATTAATGGGATTCTTAAATTTGAAACAAAATATTTTTTTTTAATTAAAAAGCTAGTACATTGCTTGCGTGTGTTGTTTTTTAATCTTAATTTTTCAAGTTCTAAAAGTATGCATTTGTTACAAAATAAAGTAAATTTAACACAAATATAGATTAATGCTCAAAAATAAGTATTGTGTATTAATAATTATTCAAAAAGATTAAAATAGCACAGCTGAAAGTGTTTAAAATAATTATTTTAAATGCTTTCAGCTGTCCCAAAAGAATAAAGGAAATTGTCGATAAATCTGGAATGCCATCAAACACGTTGAAACGCGGCAGCGTGCAGGCGAAAACGGCTCTTTAAATCCGACCCACACCCCCCAAGCCTACGCGTACACTTACTTCATCTTCCTCCCATAGGAAGAGTAGCTGACGCCCATAGATATAGGAATAACTAGATCACGCATCCGTATACTAGTAAGAGGTTTTTCTTGTTGCCAAATATCTTCGGTGGCATCGCCCATGATAGTGGCAGAAAGCAGTGTCTTGGTCATGGTTTATGGTTATTTTCGCCACTAGTCCAGCATGTTATTTATTTATTTATTTTTAATTAACTTTAAGCATTATCATGCCCAAGTCGTGCTGTGCGCATAATTGCACCAACAGGTTTAGGAAAGGATCTGGAATATCTTTTCACAGGTAATAAATGCTTGAAATTGGTGGTATTGAAAATCAAATACCAATTGATGTTCAATAACAGTAGTATTTTTAAATTTCCTATTTACCTATGCTTTTCGTTCACTTTGTAAAGTAATTGAAGGAGATATTGCACATCCTTCTTGAATTAAAGTAGACATTGCTTAATTCATGTTTCTATATAAATATAATCCTAAAACATTTGACCGTACGATATATATATATATATATATATATATATATATATATATATATATATATATATATATATATATATATATATATATATATACTTATTTTTAAATTGTATACTTGGCACTTAAACTATAAAAAATGAGATAAATAAAGCATCGTAATTTACTTTTTACGAATAATTATTAATCATATTTTACAGGAAATGATTAATTTTTCTATCATTTTTCAAAAATAACTCTTGAATTGGGGATATTGAATTTATCTTATTTATTCTAACTAGATTTTCCACATTTGAGCATTTTTAACGACTTTTAAAATTACTAGTTTTAATATTAAATTCATTTTTTTTAGTTCAACGTGATTGTTTGTTTAAGTCTTTATTTATGTTTCTTTATACTTTTGTTTAAGTAAGCTTTATTAAGTTAGTGTTTTATGGTAAGTATTTTAACTTTTTTTTTTAAATAAGCATATCAGCTCTGTAGTGTTGTATCAAATCCACAGTTTAATTAAAAAAAAAAAAAACCTGGCTGGTGACGCAATTTTTAATATTAACTGAAATTCTATTAGGTTGTAACGAAAGTTTCCCGCCACCTCAAACATCGTCAGCACACAGTTCGCGTTGGCGTATTTGCTCATATTTTGTCAAACGATTTTTGGCATTTGGAAGAAAGAGACTTACTTTATAACACTATGGTGTGAAATCTGTAAAAAATATAGTTATTATTAAGTACAAGGTGTCTCAAATGATTCTATCACTCTAGAGGATTAGAACCATCATTTACTTCCAGATGTGTTGCTAAAAGTCAGCTACAGAATATCAACGAATTATGAGTACAGCTTTAAGTACTAGTGTTGTATCATTAAGTACTATTGTTGTGACACTGTGCAGGTTTGATACCAAAAGTTCATAAACAATTATCTAAGGAGTTAGAAGTGAGTTTTTCAGGCAGATTTGGCGGAAAACTTTCGTTACAACCTGATATTAAATCAGTGCTTTAATTGAATGTACGTTTAAGTTTACACATCCCTGTCTGAACAAACAATAGTACACTATAAAATGTATTTTTAAAAAGCCATAAAACAGTTAAGTTATGCCAAGCAAAGTTATCATGGGAGGATTATTTCTGATGCTTTTTGTGCAATGTTGTGCACAAAAAGTGCACATGCTTTGTGCAATGCTTCGATGCTGCAAACTGTCATTTTACTTAATTTTTCTAGATGACTTTCTGATTTTAATAACTTTCTGATTGTTTAGGTTTTCACTATCTAATAAAGAATTGACAAATAAATGGATTTCTGCTGTAAAAAGAGATAATTTTGTTCCTAATATACATACATTTATTTGTTCAGAACACTTCAGTGCTGAATGTTTTGAATCAAATCATAATCGGAAGTTGCTAAAAGATGATGTAGTTCCAACTATCTTTAATTTTCCAAAGCATTTGAAAAAGGTAAGCTCTAAACGAGGTACTTATTAGGGAGGGATAATGGGAATGGGATATTGTCCCCACCCCACCCCCTCTCAAAAGAAAAGAAAGAAAAAAAAACAGCAAAAGCTTTTAAAAAGTTTTTATTGTGCACAGTAATTAATATAATGCCTTTATATGTATATTTCATGCCTTAGAAATTGATAATATACACCCTCCAAAGAAAGTATTCGAGCAAGAGATTAAATTTCCTACGTTGGTTTTGTATATTAAAAATTATTTATCATAGAATATGAATTAGCCTATGTATAAATATGAATTTCCGTAATTCTGTCAAGTTGTGCGTTTTTCAAAAACCCAATTTTATTCGCAAATCTAAAATATAGGAAATTTCTCTCTTGCACGAATACTTTTTTTGGAGGGTGTACTTAATTTAAGAATACATATTGTTGTAAAAACGAAAATAAAGATAATCGTTATTTTTTTTTTAATTGCCTTTGAATTTTTTTCTTCCTTTCCATATTTTGTTTCCACATACACAAAATAAGACTCATAGTACATCTATTTTGATATATAGATCGTATAGCTATCTCTCTCATTTTGGGAGAATATTTACTAATAGAGATTTCCCTTCAATATCTATATCTCAAAGCATGATTGAAGCAAATAAGTATATTTAGTTCTTCAATTTTTAGGCCTATTTGCTGTGAAAAAAGGTACTGAATGTCACAAAAATACTAATTTTCAAATGAAGAGGTTTTAACAGCTACATTTTTTAGGGTGACAACAGAGCCTGGAATTGAGGGAATTATCAGGAAATTGGGGAAATTAAAAATTTTCTGCAATATAGATCATCTGCTATATGGTCATGGGAACTGCACAAAAAATATCATCAAAAATCGTTCATCTATATAAATATTTTATCAATATGTTATTTGAAAAATATTGGTCATAATTTGCATCAGCAAAAATTGTTTTCAAGTATATATACAATTGGGGAATTTTTTTTTATAAAACCTGAATTATCAAGGATATTTTTTTCTTAATTCTTGTAGCCACCAAGCTCTTCAAAATTATAAAAGTGTCGTTGATATTTTTTAGGACTGTATTAAACAAACATCTTTAACAATGTATTTTAATGTACAATAAGCAAATGAAGTAAAATGTTAGACTGCGGACTCTTGAGTACATATTGAAATGGTTATTGGCACCTGAGGCAATCCATAATTTTGCCATCCCTCTCATTCTTTCATATTTTAGTTTTTAGTTTTTTAAAAAGTATCAGGAAGAATACCTAAAAATATGCTATACATAGTAAGCCTTCTTCGAACATGTACTGTTATTAAATTGAGAGTTAACAAGATTTTTAAAAATATTTTAGTACGGCTTCAACTTGGTGGAGAATTATCTCGCTTGAATTCCAGCATAAAATAATGCTTTATTCCTGATATTTATTCCTGCTTTATTTCTTAGATACTGCAAATTTGATATTGAAATTACAATAAAATATTGTTCCAATGAACTTTACAAATATTTCAGATAAACAAAAATTTGGTATGAGATCATCATTTACCTACTATTAAAATTTTAAGCTATTTTTGTCAGAAAAGTATGTAAAAATAATGAACTTTTGTGCATTTGGGATTCTGAGAAATAAACGTGTGTGTTTCTCTGTAGGAACCAGGGAGACGCATGAAATAAATATGTATTAAATGCATGCATTTTCACACTTTCTCCCATCAAGCTTTTTGAAAAAATATTTCTTCAAATTTAGCCGAGAGTATGGTAAAATTAAAGAACAGAGAATGTTTTTATTCAAAACAATGAGCCTTGGTATATTTTAAACAAAGAATAATAATCTATTGAAAATATATTAACTGTATTGAAATAATCTATATTTACTATGTTAGTTATGAGAAATGTGTGAAAAACATGCACTCCAGAAAAAAAAAATGGGGGGGGGGTATTTAAAATATCCCAAATATTAAAATTAGCTAAACATGTTTTTACCTGTACAAAGTTGTGGATGTACATAAGCGAAAATGCACTGTTCTAGAAAGGCAATTTTTAGAAAACTGATGTTTACATTTAGGGTTCCAAGTTTATTACATTTTTAGAATGTAACATTATAACTTTTTGGAAATCGGTTTCTTTTTAAGATATAAAGGACGTGTAAAAAACACGTTTTGGACTCCCACTTCAAAAGGGATAAAATTTACTAAGTATAGCCTTTTTGCTTTAAAAAAAAAAAAAAAAAAAAAAAAAAAGTAGAAGAAGGCGTATTTGAATCTCAAGAACGTTAGAAATACATTTACGAGGGAAAGAAAGATCCAAACTCAATCACCAAACTATGCCACAATATTATGATTTTCTTAAAATGTAACAAGAAGCACAATCCCCCCCCCCTTGATATGAACGTAGTTTTCTCTTACGAGATCTATGACACCTCGGTCTTTTACCCTAGTACTTCCAATACACAATTGATACTTAATTTCAGTTCACATCTTTGTTCAGAAAAAGTTTCTGTTTTCCTTGTGTGCAAAAATAAACATTTAATCGATTATTTTAATGCGTTACATTTTTAGACCATCTAACAGCAAAAATAAACTAAAAATAGCTAGCAAAATATCATAACAAAATGTTTTTTCTTTGAATTTGGTTCTGAACGAATCATCAATTCTGTATTTAAATGTAAATTAATGCTGTTGCATAGCAGTCGTAAGCAGCGACGTTTTCGTCTTTCTGCCACTATCGTGTCGTCTGCTCCGGAAGTGCACTGGCAACAAGTTTCCTCCCCTTGTACGCAATCTAGTTCACTATTCCTATATCTATACTGACGCCTGGTCCATACTAATTTGTACGTTAAGGTGACCAAACGTCTCCATTTTCAGGACTTTTTCAAATTGTCCCCAGAATGTAAAAATGGAACTGGGGACAATTTTTAATTATTGCATTGTTTTTCAATTAAATTACTGTTAATTATTGCATTAATTATAAATGTCCCCAGTTTTGTTGTCAGAATCGGGGACATGTCCCCGATTCTGACTACAAAAATCTGGTCACCTTATTGTACGTCCATGTACATTGTACAAAGCATCTGCATCTGGTGAGAGGCGATAACAAAGCTGGTTCTATTCCCGCTAGTTCCTCGCGTCCATCCCTTTTCATCTTTTTCTTTCGTTTGAGATCCCTCGCTAGAAACGCGGTTTAACCCTTTAACGCGCAGTGTTCCCGCTCTAGGAACACCAAACTCTGATGTTTTGACTGTTGCCAGTCACGAAGAATGAATTTGATTTCTCTAAAAATAGTTGCGGGTGATAGAGCTCCACGAGAATCCTTTACTTTTTAGCACGTCATTTCCCGTCAAAAAAGGGTCACGATTATTTTGAACAGCACTGACATCTGCTGAAAAATGGTAGAATGCGAGAACAGCTGGATAGATTGCCCCATGCTGAAAAAAGGGCAGCCGTTGCCATCGCTCGACTTAACTACCAGCAATATGGCGGACTATCGAAACGTTCATCGCATGCCACAGATCTAGAGACCCATTTTTTGACGACAGCTGGCTGTGCGGCACAGCGGTATCAGTTATACGGTCAGTTACGATACGTTATATCCAACACATGACAGTTTTCGGGACATTCATCCATTTCAAGCATAATCCCGTCCTACCATACAGTTAGATAATGGTCCTACCACGGTCACGTGCCTCCTTTAAAAATTACGCCAAAAGTCGCCAAGCTTGGCGACTTTTGGCGTATGTGTGTATGTATTTAACTCTCAAATCTCAAAAATTATTAGTCGTAGAATGTTGAAATTTCATATATAAGATTGTTGTAACATCTAGTTGTGCATCTCGATTTTTGGTTCCAATCTACCGGAGAGTTTATTTACAGGACCACCCAAAAGAATTTCAATACATCAATGTCTATGGACATCTTCAATATATTACATCTATAATCAGTCATTGTTTGGTCCATTCCCAAAATGTCGCCAAATTTGGCGATAGTCAGTCATTTGTTCCATGCCCAAAATATCGCCATTTGCCTTCGTCCTTGGCGAAATATTGCCACATTTGGCTATAGTCAGTCATTGTTTGGTCCTTGCCCAAAATATCTCCATTTTTCGTCGACCTTGTTGAGTTTTGAAGAAATTTCGCCAAATTTTGCGCCAAAAATAATTTACTAACTCTAAAACTTTTAACCGTAGAATGTTGAAATTTTGTATTTAGAACCTATTGTAACATCTAACTGTGCATCTCTTTTTTTTCAATTCCTACTATTAGTTCACACTTTCCCTACATTTTCAATAGTTAATAAAAAACTTTTTACTCATCCACTCAAGTTCAAATACATTTTTCGAAAACTTGTAATGGATGACACTTGATGTTAATACAGTTTTTTCAAATATTAATTCATTAATTAAATTTAATAAAAAGTAACTAAAATAAAATTTTTCTTTGTTGACCTTAGTAGAAATTGCCTCAATTTTATATATATATTACTTTATTTTATTATTATCATTACTGGACTTCTTGCTAATGGAGTTCCTTTTTAATTTTTCAGCCGCTTAACAAAGGGAAGACAATAAGAGTACGTTTACACATGACGTATGTTTTACACGTGTTCATGTCAAAGAATATGTTTATATTATTTAGCATCTGCAAAGCTGTAAGAAGTCTTCAAGTTCACCTAAACGGTCAAAAAGCTCTTTTAGGTTGCTTTTTTGATGCAGTGTTGAAATGAAAAATCTACCAATTACACCCCTTTGAAAATAGAAAGTGCAGGGACACAAAAGCTCAAATTAAAGTATAGGAATGTAATACGGGGGTTTTGGCTTGATTATTGACATTTACAAATGAAAATTTAAAATTGGGAACATTTTATAAAGTCAATGCTCTTCTCAAAATAGTTTTTATTTATTCAGCTAGAGCAGAGGTTCCCAAACTGGGTGCCGCGAGCGTATGTCAGGGGTGCCGTGGAGGTAATCAAGAAAAGTGTTTTGGTGGAGTATAATCCAATAATTTCCTCTGAACCAAGAAAGTGAGCCAAGCCGATCACTATAAGTGGGCTCAAACAAAAATATTTCAGTCAAGTTAAAGACTGTCCTGTAACCTCTCTTTTATAGGAACTCCCTCAAATGGGGGTATTCTCAAAATTCTATATCCCTTCCCCAAGAGAGTACTTTCTTGATAGTTAGCCCTATAAATGAACAACAACAAAAAAAAAAAAAAAACGTAAAATGCGTCTAAACTGCCTCATTCTAACCTTCATATTCATATTGCTTTAAAGGAAATCTGCCTCGAAAGTTTTTAGCCTGAAAAGGGGGCTGTGAAATATTTTTAGCCTGATAAGGGTGCCGCGGGGAAAAAAAGTTTGGGAACCCCTGAGCTAGAGCATTAGTAACATTCATAAAATAAATCGCACAACAGGCTCAAGGTATGAGCTATGTACATTTTTGACATCTGCATGTTATAAAACCTTCAAATAAGTATGTATTTTCGGGAAATGCATGCCAATATGCTGCAGGACATTTTAAATTTGCTGCAGGGCATTTAATTGAAAAATAAACTCTGGTACACCAGCGTAGCGTTGCCCGTCTTCGCAGAAGTAATGGACTTCCTTCTCAGTTTTAACTCCATGATCGGTGCCTGTCTTCATCTGACATTATCTTAGTTTATTGGCAACAACGTGTAATATTTGTATTTTTCTTGCTGGGCACGGAATTTATTGTAATTGGATCATCAATTTAAACAATATCTGTATATTCTCTTTCATTTGTTGTATAATTTGTTGCATTAATTAAATTGTTTATTCTTTATCATTTAGAAGTATGATTCTAATCAATGATTTTTTTCACTAATCTTTTAAGATTTTTGTTGTATGCATGAGTATTTTTTCCTAATCATGTAGCAATTAATATTGTTGGAAATAGTTTGCATTTACACACAGTAAATTGCTGTTAAAATCTAATTAAAATCTTTCAAAATAGATAATTTAATTCTGCGATTTTTTCTTGCCTTAGTCCCAGCAACACGGACTAAGAGGCCACGGACCTCTTAGTCCGTGTTGCTGGGCCTCGTGGGGAGTGTCTACGCTTCCGGCTTATGGACGGATGCGGAGACCGTTCGTCTCTGCGTCCGTCCTACAAACGCATGCGCAGTCATTTTCCACTGTC
>JAWZYV010000211.1:0-21152 GCA_038373885.1 Cheiracanthium punctorium
ACAAAAGTACCTGCGCTTTTAAAGTTAATTAAAGACTCTGAGGATTTTGATGAAGATTTTGTCAAATCTCGCCTTGAGGTCATAAGAGAAGAAAGAGAAATGGCAATCGCAAGAGAGAAGGAAGAAAGAGAAAGAGCAATCGCAAGGGAGAGGGAAGAAAGAGAATTTGAGTTACGACGGTTAGAAATTACTTGTAGACGAGAAACCACAATAGAAAATCCGCTTGAGTCTAATAATGAGAATAGAAAACAAACTCCGCAAAATATTATGGCGCGATTCGACGGATCGGGAGATATTAGTATTTATCTAGCACTATTCGAAAAACAAATCGGCCGATTAGATATACCTAAAAATAATTGGGTAATGCATTTATTAAGTTTGTTACCATTAGAATTCGTAAATATAATATCGAGAGAATCAGATCCCTTAGCAGATGATTACGATCACGTGAAAAATCTTATTTTAAAGCGTTTTAAGTTAACGGCAGAAGTTTATCTCTCACAAGAAACAACAGTCCGCCAATTGGCGAGATTTTGCTTTCGAGCTTCGTAACTATTTCGATGAGTGGATTCACGGTATGGAGGTTGGCGATTTTGAAAATCTGAAGGAATTAATTATAACGGATCGCATAAAACAGAGTTTGCCGTATGACATTCAAGAACATTTCATTGATGACCTCCCAAGTATTAAAAAAGTTGATGTGTTAGTAAACAAGCTAGATGATTATGAAGCCGCAAGGCGTAGTTTCAGGAAGGGTAATCGAAGTTCAAATAATTTTGAAATAACTAATAAAAGATCCTACATGAAGGAATCGGATAATGAAAAGTATTTTAATCGTGTCCAAAATAATAATAAATCCAGGTATTCAAATGGCGCGAATAATTCTAATGTTGACTGTGCGATAAAAAATAGGGACAGATCAAAAATCTGTCTGTCGCTTCTTTAAAAATCTGACAATTCACCCGTTCCCTCCTTTTTAAGCGATTTTTCGCCATTTTCAGCACCATTTTATTTCCGAGAGTCAAAAAAGTAAATCATTTGCGTGACAAAATTACCCTTTTCAAGTGAATATGATGTCATACAATTGGGATTCAAATTCGTTTAAAAAAGCTTTTCCAGATTACACAGTTTATTATCATTTTTTTTTTTTTTTTTCACAAATAAATCGTTTGCGTGGACATGAGAATAGCTGTGTACACAAAACGAAATCTTCCGATTGCGAAAAGATTCCGCGAGTTTCCAGAACAGCATGAAATTTAATTTGGGTATCTCTCGATTCTAAAAAAAAAAGTAAAGGCCGCTGGCGCTGTCAAAGCTTGTTGGCCTATCTCCTCCTAAACCGTGGGGATTTGAGTTTCGACTAAGGTGCCCACAGATTCGAAAAATTCCGAGGAACCTGATGAGCTGACTTAAATTTTGAAAATCGAATTATTTTAGAAGATATTAATAAAAAACTGAAAAAATAAACAGAATGGTTGCCAGATTTGGCATAAAATCATTCATTCCTTTGCAACAAAGCGTTTCCAAGTATCTAGAATCACGTGAAATTGTCAAACATGAAGTAGAAATACACCCATTTTACGCCAAAATAAAAACTACATGAAATAAGTAACTCAAAATGTGTTACACAAAGTTGACATTTTTCAAATAGTAAGTTCGCTTAGACAACAAGAGTTTAGAATTAGCGATTATCCGTTTTTCCAAAACAGAATAACTAATATCTTGAAAATGAAAAATAATTAAAATGCAGATTATTTTAAAGCCGGTTCGGTCCAGCTGGATTATTTGCTACCAGTAGAAATATTTGGCGGCGTTAACTATGCCATTATAGCAGTTACAGTACACTTTGGATATTAGCTAGCGCGACGAGATGGTATAATTCGTGGTGCTAAGTACGTCAATCTGCAAACGATTATGTAAATGAAAATATGGATAACGGTTTTCCGGTAACCTTAAATGAACAGTAATTATAGGTTGTGAGCATGTGTAAATCGCCAGATAATGAAAAGTCACCATTGGTGGCAAGCTAACCTATCTGTTTCGTAGCTTTTATTAACTTTACATGTACGCAAGTCGCCAAATAATGAAAAATCGCGATGGGTGGCAAATTCGCAAGGCGTCCAATAGGTTTTACATTATTAAAAATACAGCTGAAACAGATGTTCTGATTTTATTATGCTTTAGCTCCTAATTAATATAACTTTTGAATGGCAACATCAAATATCATTGTGTTTCTGAGGAGTGCAAATAATTTTTTCAGTGGTTATAAGCGGAGTTCGCACTCCAGGTGGAGTATAGCTCAAGACCCGTACAATACGGATTCCCATAACAAAATATCTTCCGTGTTATGAGGGGGAGGGGATCTACTGTAGTGTGAAGTTTAAATTTTTATGTACCAATGAACCTGCAAGAACCAAGCAATGTGTAGCTCAGTAACATTCTATCTGATCCAATCTTCGGTTTTTGTCTGTTGAAATTGTCTTTTTTACGAATAAGCCTTATTAGGGGCCGAATGTCTCATATGAAAAGGGAGCGTAGCGAGTCTGGGGGCCTTGGCCTCTAGTTTAAAAAAAAAAAAAAAAATGTCCTGACCCTGAACGAACATCCCATGAACAGTTTTTGTTTTTGAACCATCTAAAACATTTATTTGATGTTTTTATTTCTTTAAAAGTCAGCATAACTTTAACAATTTTCTTCAAATTTTTCAACATTCTTTTAATTCAATACTTTTCTTTTATAAAAAGAAAAAAGGGATTTTTACGTGACTTTCTCTGTATGGCAAACTGATTATTTAGGTGATACATTAAACAATTGTCCCCATAGGGGGTAAAAAATTATAAATTTCTAATTGGCAACACAAATATACGAACTGTTTTAATATATTTTTATTAGATGATTTTACTCCCTGCATAAAGCTTTATTCATTAAAAAAATTTCTCTTGTTCATCAAAATATAATTTTAGCTTTATTGTAAGAGGTTTGAAAAGACTCTGATAAAAATAAAATAAAGTGCAAATGATAAAAATGTCTAAAATCCAAACCATCAGAGATGAAATTCATGTAAGGTAATAAATGAATACTAACTAATGTAAAAAATAAAACATTTACATATGTATAAAGAGATAAAAATGCAGGGCAGAATTCAACTATTTTTAATGGACGTATTTTGTAGTTGACAAGACAAAAATTTTTGCTTACATGTAAATTTCACATACAGAAGATGGACACAAGGTCTATTAAATAGAAAATTTATAAATGCAAAGAATATATATTTACAGTAAATTATACGTAACAAACATTTCTTAGTATTAATATTTTCACACCTCACACACACCTCAATATATAGATATATATACAGTGGAACCTGCTAAAGTGACCGCCTAGGTAAAGAGATTATCTGTCTATAAGTAACAACTTTTGTAAATTTTCACTTTCTAATCACATTTTGTAACCTTTGTGAGGTATCTAGGTGACCACCGTTATAAAATGACCAATTTTGTTGTTCCGAAGGTGGTTACATTAAACAGGTTCCACTGTATTTTACGTATAACACATTAATTGCATAGGTAAGGGTATAAAATAAGTCATTCACCACTTATAAGATCTATATGTGTAAGAGATACATAGATGAAACAATGAGCATATAATTTAGTTGAAAAATACAAGACTAAATATTCTTTACAAAATTCTTTTCATTGCATATTTCAGGAATTTATGTAATTTAAATAAAATAAAAGATGATTTTTTTATTTACTACCCAGAAAGTTTTTGCATAGACATAAAAAAAAGTAACTTTTAAGACAGTTCTCATTAAATCACACAATTATAAATAATAATGAGGGCATTTCACTAACGCATTAACTATGGTTATCTCATAAATATAATTAGGACCCACTGAGAATTTGCAGAATTAAGAGTAATAAAACACAGAATATTCTTACTGTAGCCCAGTAAATGTACTCAGGATTGGGGTTACAATCCATCTGTCAAGTGAATCTATTATGTAAGGTTGTAAGAAAGAGGTTCTCTATCACTGGCTTAGAGAAACTTCATTTTAGCTCTTTAATTAATAAAAACTTTCCTCAACCTTTGAAAATTCCTACTAATGGCATAGTTTACAGGAGTTTGGTAGATACCTTTTAGATAGTTAAGTGATTTTGACAAAAAATATAAGTACACTGCTACTTTATTCAGTATAAAAATAAAAAAAAAGTGCATTAAAATAAACTAAAATATTTATCTCCATACACTTTTGTAATCTTCTAGTATCTGTACACAGTATAAAACTAAGTTGCTTTTTGCGTCTGTCTGAGGTATCCGCTACTCCTCCTAAACCACACAACGGATTTTGGTGAGGTTTACACCATCAGTTAGATAATTTTTCATGGAAGATTTATATATATATAACAATCATGGTACGACAATAATATGCACGGGTATTAAAGAAAAAGGCAATATTTATGCCTTCAAAATAAGGTTTTCCGGTTAAAACACACGAATTTGTATAATTATTGTAATAAGTAGTTTCATTTCACATGATCAAATCTTTGTAATTTAGAGAGTCCGTGACTCATCATCTATATATGAAAGTGTTTATATCTGATAAAAGTAGATTAGTATAAACATAAAATTATCAGGTTGTAACAAAAGTTTTCCGCCAGATTTGCTTGAGTCAGCTCATGCGGTACTGAGCAATTGACCTTATATGTCAAGTTTATGCGATGCCTATCGCGACTAATGGACATGGCACTATAAAGTCTAACTCTTTTAGCTAGCTCTCGAGTGGATGAATATTTTATCTCCTTCCGCAAATTCTCGTAGGCTGGACTCATCAGCATCAGTAGGCTGGCCAGAGCGCTCTGCTTCTTAAATGTCCTAGTCCTCGTTTTTGAGCTTTCGGTACCAAATCTTCACAGTGTCATATGATACAACAGGAGTACCTTAAGCTGTACACATGATTAGGTGTCATTCCGTAGCTGACTTTTTGCAACAGAACTGAGAGTAAATGATGGTTCAATCTGGTATCGTGATAGTTCCATTTTGGACCCCTTATATTTAATCATAACGATATTGTTTTACAGATTTCACAACACAGTGCTTTAAAAAAGTCTTTATCTTTCAAATAACAAAAATCGTTTAACAAAATATTGGCAAAGACACCAACGAGCACTGTTTGTGCAGACAATACTTACAGTGGCGGAAAACTTTTGTTACAACCTAATAATTACTTTCCTTTCAATAATTTAAGTTAGATTTTGTGAGCGAAACTGACATCATTTTAATGTCATGACTTTAAAAATGCATTAGAAATCCATTGAGGTTAAAAGTCTGAGGCATAAAATTTGCTCTACGAGCAAAATAACAAGATTTCACAATATCTAATAAAAGTAGATCAGTAAACAACATGAGATTATTATTTTTTTTCTTTCAACAATTCAAGTTAGATATTGCAAGCGAAATTGACATCATTTTGTAGTCACAAGTCTAACGATGCATTAAAACATAAAATCCCGATTAAGTAGGAAAAGACTTCGTAAAAACTATGCATTTGGCAAAAAATGTGAGTTTGAAACATCTTTTACGAGTTTAGTGATTTGTTTTCAATCCAATTTAACTTAATCATTTCTCAAGTAAAAATTACATCATGAGCAAAATAACTTCATAACTTTATGATTTAAGTTAGTTTTTAAAATCTTATGGAAAAGAACAAAATTTAATCCCGCGGGGACAGGGTGGTTATTCGCAGCAATTGGAAATCGCAGCAATGGGTGTATTTGGAAATCTGTTGATATTGCGGCTAGGTAAGGAGTAACAAATTCCGATAGAAAACAAAATACAGTGTAAAATTATTTCCTTCTGTGATGTTTATGGAATCTCATTGGATTATGAATTCCGATTTGCTGATAATGCACTCTTGGCTCATCAAAATAAAATAAATAGAACATTAATTTGATGGTGCTTCAAAAGAACAGGATTTTTGTTTCTATTCTATTTTGAGATTTATTTCCTTCACATGTATGGTAACATTTCTACAAAGCCCATTAAAGAAGATTATTGAAGAAGATAAGGAATTCATAATCCAATAAGATTCCATAAACATCACAGAAGGAAATAATTTTACGCTGTATTTTGTTTTGTATCGGAATTTGTTACTCCTTACCTAGCCGGTAGATTGGTAAATCCAAATTATTCAGAGGAGCATATGCATTTGACCCCTTTCAGGGGTAGCGATTGAAAGTAGGTTATTATTGGAAAAATTGGAACTGTTTTAAGAGCTATAGTTTCATAGAGGATGCTTATCGTTCAATTTTAACCCACAATTAAAAATAATTTACTTTTAAATTTCAAATAAAAGTTCTTTTTCGGAGCAAAAAAACTTCAGAAATACTTATTCCCTCAGAAGTTCAATAAAGAACACCAAAATATCATCTGCAGGATATCAAATGCTGAAAATTTGATGCTTTATTTTCTTTTTGCTGGGTGTAATCTGGTAATCAATGAAATTGTTTTCATTCATGATTGACACTTAATCATAGTTTTGAGTAAAAAATATAAGAAAATTATCGACGAGCTAAAACTTAAATAATTTCGTCTCTTGTGCCTAGAACTTTAAACGTTAGAGAAACAAACTATTACAAATTTCCACAAAGTTTTTTTTTTTTTTTTAATTTGACTATTGTAATACAGGTTATGAGTGAAATGATTTGATAGTTTTGCTCTGATTGAATAAATTTTAATCACGTGCATCAGAAAAATATCTGCTTCCTCCCGTATGAAGGACGGGTACACAGCTAGTCACTGTATAAAATTGCAAAGGAGAGGCAAAAGGATGGATGGTAATTTTCTCTCCCTTTACTATAATTCAAGTTTTATTGCTATGCAATGCAGAGATATTCTATTTGAATAATATTAAAAGAAACATAAAAGCGTAACTGTAACTAGGGTTGTTAGGGCTGGACCCAATGGGGGTGATTTTATTATGCTTTAGCTCCTGTAATTAATATAACTTTTGAATGGCACACTAAACATCATTGTGTTTCTAAGAAGTGCAAATAAGTTTTGCAGTGATTATACTGTACAGTTTACATTCCAGGTGGAGTATAACTCAGGCCCTCGTACAACACAGTTCCTTATAGCAAGGAACATATCTATTGTGTTATGGGAGGGGAGATGGGCTACTGTACAGTACCATGTATCCAATTGAAAAAGGTGTATGAAGCATTAATACTTCTTTTTTAAGAGCACCGAAAAGATTTCACAACATTATGCTCCATGGTTAAGCATATTCTAGACTCATTTGGCTATTTCAAACAAAGCAAAATTCATACACATTATTAAAGATCTCAATTGAAAATAGCGTCTGTAGTTGTAGTTCTTCTGCAAGAGCATTCAAAAAAGAATTTCTATACTGTAAAATCTATGGCAGTATAAAGACAGCCATCCTTTTCAAGCACAATACAATAATTATATAAACATTTAGTACTGTTTACTCTCCAATTAAAAGATGGAAGTAAATTTTAAAGCTCTTTTGCAGGGTCTTGCAAAATTAAATTAATAGAGGTATATAGCCTTTTTTAATCTCCAAAATACTGCCGAAGTGTAAAAGGTTCTGGGTTTTAGCCTACACCATGACTGCCAATCTAACAGTCTGGAGATTTGGGCAAATTTTCTTCAGATGTAATGCGAGAATGCATCAGAAACCTTCTGCCCAAGGATTCCACACTTAGATAAATAATTGTCGTGCCACTTTGCCTTTACCACTAAACTAAAATCTCACCAGATTTAAGAACAATACACTGCCAAAATATTGTGTTGGAAAATGTTTTATAATCAATGCATTTGAATGATTTATCAGTTTTATAAATAATTCTTATATCAAAACTTGTAAATAGATTACTTCATTGACAGATATATATAATTCAGTACTTCTAAATATATAGTTCTAGACAAGCACCAGGAGTAAAGCAACAAGATTTTACCACTACCTGAAAAAAAAAAAAAAAAAAAAAATAATAATAATAATCTGAAACACCTTCATATATTTTAAATATGCATGACAGTGCTATAGATTGGAAACACATCATAATCCATGAGTCGTTCCTTTTTTCTTCCTTATTCCACTAAGTTGGAAAATATCATCATTCAGTGCCGTTTTTTTTTTTTCTTCCTTGTTCCATGAAACACTTCTTTGGGAATTGAAATTTATAATCAATTTTCTTGTTAAAACTGTTTTACAATCTCTGTCAAGTATATTCTAACTATACTTCAATTATAAATACTGTTTGGAATGTGCATCATAATTCATGAGTGTGCTGTGTTTGTCTTTGTTCCATAAACACTTTTCAGAACTGAAATTATGTTAATTAGTCATCTAGAATTAGTCTAGAATTAGTTAATTAGTCATCAGAACTGAAATTAAGTCTACTAAAACTGTTTGACAATCTTTGTCAGACATATTCTAAGTAAACTTCTTTGTTATAAACTATAAGTTTGTTAGTTTTTTTTCTAAAAATGGAAGATATCGCCAATCTAGTTTCATTTTTGGGGACTTACTTTTTGGTACCAAACTCGACAATAAATCATGAAAAATTGCTAACCTTAGCAACTTTTTTCTTGATACATTTTACTTTAATAAATTTTAATTGATTAAAAAATTATTTTTTTAAGTGATTTAAAAAATTTTAAGTTTCACATTATGAGAACAAGAGTACAGTTTTTACTAATCCCCCCCCCCCCCCCGAAAAAAAAAAAAAAAAAAAAAAAGAAAATCAGGATAGGATTTAACCAAATACAGTAAAACTCATCCCGACAAACTGAGTACTATGCAAGACTGTTTTAAAAGGTTTCACATGTGGTGAATTACAAAATATGATATGTATCTTTTATTTACATAAGCACAGAACATATTAGCAAAAGAATGAAATACATTTACAAAAGCACTCTCTTTAATTCTTCATTCAAAATTCTTCTTAAGTACACAATAAAAATGTCCTAGTTACTAGCAGGTATTGGCAACAATTAATGCCAATGTTGAAAATTAAAAGACACACCCTCTAGCTTTGAAGATATTCTTGCTGAGCACAATCAAGGAAAGGTAATTAGAACCTCAATGGGTTGGATTGATTCTATGGAATCAAAAATGGACAACAAGAATCCAATGTCCTTTCATGTCTTTTTCCAGTTTGCTCCTATTTGACATGGTAAATTTTCTGAAAAAATTTACACTTTATTTCTGGCATTCAAGTAGGATTCTTAATATTAATCTATTATCAAAAGTAGGCATTTTCTTGTCTCAAGGTTGATAAATTGTAAGAATTGTTGATAAAAAGTTTTTTTTTTTTTTTTTTTTTTTTTTTTTTGAGAATGTGAAGAATTTTTAAAATGTTCATTCCTAACAACAATTCCTATTTAAAAGTAACAATTTGTTTGCTATAACGCATGTAATCCACACTTCAATTAAGTGCTTTCTTAAAATGTAACAATAAAACAAAGGAAAAAACTAATGAAAAATATTGGCTGAAAATTTCTTTTCAGCCCATACTCATGAATCATTCCCCCTTCCCCCTCCCAATTTTCAAACAATACCAGATTATAGTTATCAAAAAATAATGCCTAGCAAGTTTTATAAACTAAGTTTACAAATCTCAAGATATCTTTATTCTCCCCTGACTGGTCAAAATCTTAAGCATCAAGCTAGTTGTTCGAATAGCTATTGGAAAACAATTGTTTAATGACTATTTTTTAATCAATTTAACCAACCTCATATCAAGAATCAAGGCCTTAATTAGGATATTTAGAAAAGCGAGATTAAAATAACTTCTCAATAACAACCAAAGAATTGAACTCATGGATTAGTAATTTTTAACTAGTATCAGTGGTGTAGTTGAGGGGGAATGCAGCTTCTCCTTACTTTTTTATTTGTGTTTATGTATCATCCCGTCTTTTTTTTTTTTTTAAAGAGTGCTCAAACTTTTTTTTCAATGTATTAAAATTTTCATTTTGTAATTCTGCATCAGAAGGAAAAAAAGCAAAAGGAGCTTTCCTGATTACCTAACTAGATATTAAGACTATTGGCCATATATTTTTTATTCACCAACACTACATCTGGATAAATCCAAACATATGTGTTAAATTCATAGGCAAAATGGAAAGGGGTGATCTTACCGATGAATTAAGCTGCTTAATGTAAAAACTTTTGAAAATATTATAAGTTGCTGCCCAGCTGGCCTGGGCCTCTGATTTGAGGTTTTGCTCAATGGAATATTTTGAGAGCAAAAATGCTTAAAACCAAAAAGTTGAGTCACTCTTAGAGTTTTATTCTGTCATCTTGAATTTAGCATGCACACTTGGATTTATCCGCATGTACAATGTTAGGTGAATAAGTTAGTTACAATTCCTTTGTAAATACTAAATAATGTAAATATATCCTTAGAAATAAAATACACAGGTCATTTTGTCTAATCACTATTGGTCAAAGAATGTCTTATCAAATAGTTTAGAAAGGGCGGAAAAATTCTAGTATGGGTTCTGGTAGAAATTAAAAGAGAAAAGAAAAAGTCTCTTACATTTACATTAAAATTTTTGGCAGCAAAAGATAGATTGTTTTCCTTAAGGCACTGTTGATCAAAATTAAACTGTTCTTACAATCAAACTTAATTAAACTACAATCAAACTTAGTTGAACTAAAGTAAAAATAATTTAAAAAATAATTAGAATTAATGATTTAGTAATTTTTAATAATAATTACATTAACTAATTGCTCATAATTAAGTTTATTTCCTCAAAAATGAGTGTCTCCCCCCCCCCACACACACACACTTTTTTCATTAGAACTACACCACTGACTGGCATATTGGGTCACAAGTGCTAATACTGCTAAGTAATGACTCTGTAATTTAAGACTTTATAAATAAATAATAATCTAAAAAGAAATAAATAATTTAACACAATATGGAAAAATCTTAAATAAAAGAAGTTCAGATAATTCAAAACGATTTCCAGTCACAAATAAATATATAATATAGAATAAATATATAATATAATTTCTTCTATTAAAACCTTCTAACAAAACTACCCACTAGTTAAAATATCTATGATAATGCTAAAACAATAAATGCAAGAGTAGACATAAAATAAGAACTAATATAACAGCTAAACAAAGCAATAACAATATATAAATTTAAAAATTTCTAAACACAAAGCTGCAAACAAAATTTAATATATTTGTACTAGCAAGGTTAAAACAAAATCATTATTTAATAGTATATTTTTAGAAACCTAGTTCCATTTTTAAGCATGCTCAATTTTTTTTTAATATATCATGAAGTTACTGTCACCAAATATTACTTTCATTAAACAAAAATTTAAAATGATTGTCAATATATAGGTAAATATATATTCATATATATGCTATGTATGAAATATAAGAAATTATATAAAGCCAGGAGCTCTATAATGAATTATCTTCATTTTCTTTAGCAGAATCTTCGACTTTTTCACCATTTGGTCTATCTTTAAAAAAACCAGAACTTGTGTCACATTCTCGAACAGTAACGGTAAGGTGGTTTTTGGTCACATCCGTTATTAATACATGGTCAACCAAAGGATTTTGTTTTTTCCAAAACTCATCAGACAATGGAGAGTTTTCAGGAATTTCAAGCTCCTCTGGAGACTGGTCAGCATTTTCAGGTAATTTTTTCGCTGCATCAGATGTTGAAGAATTCACATTTTTACTGTCATCATTTGTAATTTCTTCTTTAAGATTAGCATCAACAGAATTTTCTTCAGTTTTATCAACTGCAGTATCCTCTTTACAATTACTGCTGTCTAAATCATTGGTATCTGCAGCTTCAATAACAGGCTCATCGCCTACTTTACTTTTAGCAGTTTTTGGAAGTTGTACTTCTTTGCCATCATTGAAACTAGTTCTTGAAAGACTGCCATTCGATGATTCTGAATTCAATGGGACATTATTTTGAGTGGCTGTGATGCCTGTTTCAGGTACCTCACTTTCACCAGCACCCTCAGATGCAGAAGAAGAATTAGAAGTAGGTATGTGCCATTCGCCACTGCTCTGGGATGAAGGACTGTTTGCCCAAGTATTCTCAGCAGAATTTGAACTGTTGAGTTTTGGCACTTTCAGTGGGGGTTCTGAGTTAGCAGATGAGTTTTCTGATGAATTTGGAGCATTGACTGTAAGGTCAGTCTTTTCATCATTACTAGTACTTGACTGCCATGCATCATTGTTAGAAGACTGTTGTCTATCACTTGAATCAACTGCGTCTTGATCTAGTGAATTAGACTCATCAATTGCTGCTTGATTTTCACTGGATCCAGAGTCAATGTTGTACTGAGGAGTATCCAGAGACTGAAAAATCAAAAGCTAATAAGGAAAATATAACAAGCAATGTGAACAATTAAAACTTCAATGGCATAAAACTAGACCTTATAAAGTTTTGCTTTTGAGAAATTTAAGACAGGACAATGTAGTCTAACATTCATGAATTAATTAACACTAGGGAACCCTGCTACTGCTTGCAAAGCCTAAGATTCTCTCGGTGATTTTTATTTTTATTTTATTATTTTTTTTAACTACAAAGTGAAACATCTATTTGCTGAAATGAAGAAACACAGTAGCAATAAGTAAAGCCAGAAATTAATTTTTCTGATCTTTTAAAGTAAGATATAGGTAAAACAGGGTTATGCAATGGAAGGTAAGGAATAAAAATACATTAAAGATTAAAAAAACAAAACACATGCATTGGACATATGGAGAGATGAAAGATTTTTGTATTAATTTACTGATGTACAGATATGGCATGCAATTAACATCAAAATCGGTATATTTTATGAATAATCCGTAAAAGTTAGCAGGTATGCTTTCATGTACATACGTTTATTTTAATTACACATGAAATCTACGTATATAGGCTGCCTTGCAAGTGGCCACTCTCAAAATTTCAGAGAAACAAGTTAAAAGTAACACAGGTCAATTGTAATATTTCATATTTAATGCATGATATAAATCTTACACGACTGAAACCCCAGGAGCAGCCTACCTACATGGCATTGAGACTTCTAATGCTCCTGAAGCAAACTAATCTATAGTGAAACTCCAGCTGCAAGAATCTGCTCAGAACTATCAGTATTGTAATTTAAGTTTCACTTTACAAGTTTTTAAAAAAGACATAGATATTATGTCTTTAACACACTAAATATAATAAGGTACATGATGTACACATAGTACATGATGTATACTGTAGTACATGATGATCACATAGTCATAGAACACTAATAATAACGAGAATCTATATAAATAAAATTAGAATGTAGTCAGTACATTATTTGGAATTAGAATTTTTTGAAATTTCCATCCCTTTTAAACACCCCTGAACACAGTAAGAGAGTTTTAAAAAAAAAGCTTATCTGTTTTTCTGTCCGCGATGCTTTTTTTGTTCACATATTGCATAAAAATGACTCAAACAAATGGAATTAAATTTAGTGATACGATAGGTGACACTAAACTTAAAACTATAGGAGTCAAATATTTATAAAATTTTGATTAGATTGAGATTTTGCAAAAGTAGTTTCAAAATATGTAAATTTCTGTTTATGCATCTTATAATAACTAAAACAAATGAAATGAGATTTGGTGACATGATAGGCATTTACTCAACTTAAACTACTGTTGAATTAATCAGCTTGAAGCATAGGCAATGATTTTACTTTCCCTTGACATCATATTAAAATGTCTACTGTGAATGAAATACAATTTGGTACATGACAGGTGGCTATTTTATTGAAAATAACTGAATTTTTTCAAAGAGTTTAGCAGTTTTACAGATTTTCTAAAAATGTTAACCAAAAGTGTCAAGTTTAGGTATTTTGGACAAAATTAGGCTATATTTGCATAAAATTAGATTAGGTTATCCCAATTTTTTTAATCCAAAAATATGTTTTAAATTTGGCTTCTATGAAAAAGCCAAAATTTCCCATGTTTTTAATGAACCAATTGCCAATCAAACAAGTTATAAGTAACAAAATGCAAGTTTTGTTTATTTCTTGCATAGAATATTAGTTTTTAGAAGCTTCAATTCTAGAAAAAGAGAATATCTGACAAATTTGTAAGCTTGCCCCCTTTTCACAGATTGTATGCCAATAACAGTACAATTTCTAGGAGGCAACATTCCTACAGAATAGGAGATGAGTACTGTAAGGGGTGTAAAGATCATGATAGAAATATTCAAAAAGAACCTCCTAGTTACGTCAATGGGAGTGGGGGCACTTCGCTTTATTCCCAGAAAGAAAGTGATTCATTTATTAGTTACATTATGGTTTCAGTAATGAAAAACTAATGTACAAACAAAAATTACTGAGAATACTTAATCTTCACTTTTACATTAACCTAACTTCACACAAGAAATCAGTTTATATCCGCTACCTGTCTCTCTCTCTTTCCACGCTGGCCTTTTCTGGTACCATGTTCTTTGCGCTGGCTAAAAGAAGAAAAAATATGAAATAAAAAGTATACACATCAAATAATTTTAAAAGTACCTCACAGAGACACACCAATTTCTCATCTAAAGAAAACCTCGCTAAGCAAGGATCCTCAAATATGCATTTTTGTCAAAATTTAAAAAGGTTAATATTATGTTACACACATAAGGGATCGATGAACACAAGATTTGAATCAGTTTTGTGGTCCCTCTAAAAAATTGCAATTGAATAAAGACCCAGTTCACATAAAAGTACAATTGATTAAAACATCTTCACACAAAAATACAATTGATTAAAAGATCCCCTTCACACAAAAAAATACTATTGATTAAAACCGCCCCTTCATAAAAACACAATTGAATGAAATAGCTCTTCATTGGCATTTTACTCTACATCTTAATTTGTTTTGGAAGTTGTTTTAACAAAAATGGGGCTTTTTACAAATACTGGATGAAAATTCACAAAAATAGATGTTGAAATTCACAGAAATAAATAGTTTTCACACAAATAGGAAGCTGGAAAAATTCCTGGATGTACAATGTGAAACAAAATGCACAACTATGATTTACTTTATTTAAAATATTTGAATTTCTTTAAAAATTTGTGTAGGTTTCCAGATTTTGTAAAAACTTTAACCAAACATGGGCACCGGCAGAATATTTCCCAGGAGGGGGGGGGGGGTGTCAAAGACTACTTTAATGTATGGTTACCATGTTGGAAAGAGCAAAAAAGCAAGGAAAAACACTGCATACAAAAATCCAGGGGGGGCATCCCCCCCCTTGCCCTCTGCTGCCGGCGCCCATGATGCCAAATTAAGCTACTTTGGATGAAATAGTTCTAAAAATATTTCAGGAAGGTTTTATATCCTGTAACAATGTTACAAAAAGTAATAAATTCTAACAGAAGAATGGTTGAAGGAGATTGCTTTTTGAAAAAACCCTTTCCTATTTTATCAGGAGACTAGATAGCATTAATAGATTTTACAACAAATTTCTCCTGAAGCTTTTAATGATCAATTTGAAGAAATAAGCGGAAACTTGAGCAGATACACAATTCAATACTAGTTGATAATGTATTGTAAAATTGAGGGGAGGGAGAGGGAATCAACTTTGTGGAAATAGCCTTCTGATAACTTATAAGAAGGTTATTTCCACATAAATATTCCACTCTTTGATTTAAAACTTAAATCCTTTGAAAGAGTACCACAATTTCCAGCACATAATCTATTAGAAAAACTTTAAAATTTTTAAATGGAGATTACCTGCAGATTTGTTTTTAAGTAGATGTTCAAGTTTATGATGATAAAGTTCTCAAGTTAAGATGATAAGTTTTTTTTTAACACAGTCATAAAATGTCGAGTTACTACTCAATTTTGTCTTGTGAGAAAATTCTACATTTTACATAAGATTCAATGAAAATAAATATTTGTATTTTCTAACTTTAATTTTTTAAAATTACATTAGAATAATTATTTAAAAGCAGCCACTAAAGAGGAAGGTAGTTTACAGTTATTCGTAATACTTTGGAATGTTAAAAATAATGTATGATTCTCATATAGTTCAACATTTAATCTGTGGATTATACACTAGTGCAGACAATCTGCCTTTTTTTTTTTTTTTTAATCAGGAGTAAAAACTGTGCCTGCAGATTATACACTGCCAAGGATTACGTGCAGGAAAACATGGTACATTTCATAAAAGCTGCCATATTTAACACAATGATTATCTAATAAGTGGTGATAGTCACCAACATAAGTGATACCATGGACATATTATGAGGGATCCCCACCCCTTAGGTGGAGATCCCCCTTCAGATTAAGCACAAATGCTAATTGCCAGTCATAGACAATTATAGCAATTTGAATTAGAGATGTAACGAATAGTGATTTGGTCGAATACTGAATATTCGGCAGCCAAATATTAAATTTTTTAAAATTTCATTTTGATTGTTAATAAAATATCGCTTTTCAATTTTGTAATTAAATATTAAATTAAGACTAATTAAAATTCATTTTATATTATTTGCAGTTACTTAAAAACACACAACAGTTTATTATCTGTAAAACCAAAAAGTCTTGGTCATAAAAAAAAAAAATCTTTTACTAAGTTAAACTAATAACAGCATAATTATATTTTGAGAAACTCATAATTTAATAAATATGCTATGGTAAATGTGATTAATCTGATAACTATGCATAATCTTATAATGTTTTGGGCTTTCTGAGAAAAACATTTAGCAGTTTTACAAAATTACTTTTGTAATTAAGGATCTGAAAAATTCCTTCTAACCCCACCCAATAAAGAAATTAGAAAATCAAGTCAAGTAGTGTCACCAAGTAGAAAAGTCTGCATTTCTGTAATATTATTAATGCATTAGATTATGGTTCATTTAGCTTAAAATTCAATGACTTCGGATATTTTATTATATGAGATTAACACACGGAAGTATAACAAAGCAATATTACTAGTAAATGGATTTTTTTTTTAATTTTCTCTCATTGGTCTGAAATTATTCATTTGAATATGTAGCAATATTCAGCTAAAACTAGTCGGCCGAATACCTGTTCAGTATTCGGCCTACCGAATATTGAGCAAAGCAGCTGAATAGGCCAGAAACTGAATAGTGGCCAAATATTCGTTACATCCCTAGTTTGAATCCATCGCTAAAATAGTAATATGATAAAATAATAATAATAATAAATAAATTTTGTGTAACAAAAAAATTATTATAAGTTTCGAAACATTAAAATTTAACAAAAATATTGATTTTGTAATTTTCATAATTCAGCGCATAACACTAACACAATTTGCTATAAAGAACTTAAAAACTGTTAGTACAACAGAAAGTTTCCATCAGATATTTATAGTAAAATTTTATTTCAATCAAATTTTATAGTAAGAATGGGACCCATCCCATGAGATGGCTATGATTACGATCATGAGTGATACATTTTTTTTTTCTTTTTTATGATATGGCAGAAAATTGTAACAATCTTATGCTGCAGTAACCAGGAAACAGAAGAACGCTGCATTCTCCCTTTCACATTCCTAGGTCAGTTTTGCAGCATAAAGATCATTTGTAAATATAATTTTATATACACTTCCAATTACTTAAGCTCACAGTGAAATTTAAAAATTCAATAACAAGTTACTAAAACTTATAATATGTACATATGCAATTTGAAAAAATATTTATTTTGGGACATAAGTGTGAAAGAGAAGGTGACCGTGGCATGAAGATAAGCACTAGAAGGGGGGGAGGGGACAATGGCATTAAAATTATTACTCTGGCTTGTTGCTGGTAGCAACAGACATGATCTCACTTAAGATGTTTCCCTTTAACACTGAAAATACAAATTCAACTTCACATAAGTAAACATTGTTTATTTTTCTTGACAAATTTAAACAGAACTATTAATTTTTTGTATACATAAAAATTTAATTTTACATTAATTATTACTCCCAGTTTTCTCAATAAAAGAGAGGAATAGTAACATTGCACATTCTTCAATACTAGAACTAAGACAATCTTTAGTTTTTGTGCTATTATTATATATTTTGGGATTATTAATATATATTTTGGGATACCTTTGCACATTAATAAACTAAAAATAAGTAGGTACATGATATGACAGTGTTTAAGAGTTTTGACAAAGATCAACATTTCCACATCACTAAGAGTTAATCAGTTTTTGAACAGCTTGGATATTTGCCAGCCATGGCGAATTTCATTATTAGTGGTTTATGCAAATGATAAATTGATAATCACTTCCCATTCAGGTTTCCATTAAAATAGTTTTGCATATATTCTGATACTTAAAACTCGTAATGGCATAATTAACGTTCCTAAATATCTAATTTTAGGCACACAATTAGCAAATATATAAACCCCAATTTCTCTTCTTTTAAGAGAAGTCCTATTCACTGCTTCAATCAATACACATCTTATAAATTCACGAATTTTTACTTAATCATACTGCATATAAACACTTAATTAGTTTATAGATACATGTTGTCAAGAGAACGCTTAGTACAAGTACTTAAACATGCAAAAAATGCAATACAAAAATTAAATATAAACATTAAAGAAACGAACGGGTAAAACGTTTTAAGAGAACTAAAGTATTCATGTTAATAGATCATTCATAGAATAATCGGAAATTCAATTAATTGAATATAACGAAATTGACAAAAGTATAGTGTTAAAAAAATGAATTATTCTGGACTTTTGATATCTACCTGGCTTCAAATGCTTCAAGAAGGCGTACATCAAGTATATTTTCTTCGGGTTCCCATGTGTTATGCCTAAAACCATAACAGAATTATTGATAGAAGAAAGGAAACATGAAAACTTGATTTCGGTAATCATGACAGCACAGTTAAAAGGACATCCGAATGTAAACAACTAGGCCTTACCGAGTGCTCCAGCCTCTCCATTTGACTAAATACTCCACACGACCCTGAAAAGTAAATATTTGTTTAAAACTAAGTAAATTTAAGAAAAATGTATGAATCTTAAAATAAAATTAACTTACTTTGCGAATACGTTTCTTCTGAATCCATTCTGCAGCAAAAACTCTTTCGCCCACTGACGACAACTCCATTTTTATTTTGAGATGAAAATAAATTAATCGATACGATATATCTTATTTTACTTCATCGCTCTCCATGGACCACGGAGTGAGTGCGTGCAGCTGATGATGATATAAGAACCCGTTTTAAAACATTAAAAACAATATACTGAATTGTTATTGAAAAATTGCAATGGGTTGTATTTGCTAAGAAAACCGCCCACTTACATTTTCCAACAATGCATATTTTTCGAAATTTGCAGTCAATTGTAACTCAATTGCAGGGCGGACTTGGCTTTTTTTTAGCGCGTCATTTTCCGTAAAAAAATGGAGGATATCGCCTCCTTGGGTTCGAGGCTTTAAAAGTCACGTGACGGTGGAAAACAAACAACCATTTCTCCATAGGCTTATGTGCTGGACTCCTGGTAATAAGCGCAAAATCAAAAAAAATAATAATTATACCTCTGTATTGTGCTGCCTACGAATGTTTGAATAACTCTCTGGAACCTGTACATGACTGCAAAAAGATATCTCTCCAAAGATTCCCATTAAAAAGTGCTAACATATTAAAACTTATACTGAGACGAGGCTATTTCAGCCACGTGTGGATGGAAAATATACACTTCAGCCAATCAGATTACAGGGCCACTCATCAACACAGCCGAAAGGTCACGTGTTGGTGGAAAAATGACGTCATATCGATATCCTCCATTGTCAGGGTTATTTTTAACAGCACTGACACCTGCTGAAAAATGGAAGAAAGCGAGAACAGCTGGATAGATTGCCCAATGCTGAAAAAAAGGGCAGCCGTTGCCATCGCTTGAATTAACTACCAGCAAGATGGCGGAATATCGAAACGTTCATCACGTGCCACAGATCTAAGACCCTTTTTTGACACTTTTCAAATTTACACTTTTAAAAAAAAAGGGGATAGTAAAAATGTATTATTTTAATATGCTAATAGTAAATTTATTTTAAATTTAATCATATAGTATAAATTTATATTTTTATTGTTTGTTTTCCATTTTTCTTCCCATTAGCACCTAAATTAACAGCAGACTTGAAAAGTGAAATTTATTATTAGCAGTAGATTTGTAAAGCTACCTTCCCTTTGTGGCCCACCGGAGTGGAATTAAAACGTATCCTTCACAGAGGTTCGGGAGTCATAGTCCTCAAGTGAATCTATTGTGTACTATCGAAAAAATTAAAAAACCCGATCCTGGGGCTCTACTACGATCTTATCGAAAAGCATCCGTGACGGATAGTTCTCACTCACGGATACTGGAGATCTTCGGATAAATAGCCGCTACCCTCATTTTGACTCTACCACCATGGTTTCGTCTAATGGAAGTGAGAATTTTTATGCCTCTTCCGAGAGTATCAAAAGGGGACGCTTGCCGAATTCGAGCTCGTAGTTTAAGTTAATGACATATTTAAATACCATGTCTTGTCTTGTTTTGTTGGTCGATCTCTGGCTGTGTTATACCATGTGAACATACAACGTGTAAGATACTAAGGCGCAATACTCAAATACAGTCGAGAAAAACTAATATCGATTTTCGAACCGCTTTACCAAAACTTTAATTTTAAGCTGCGTGCAAAATTATTTGACCTTCGGTGGCTGGATGCGTCGAAGTAAGTTGCAAGAATAGTAGGCGTTGGGTGATCAGAACCCCGTGCTGCGCAATATTTTCCAGCAGATTTTTTTAAAAATATGCGAAAACTGGTAATTAATTCATTTTTTAGTCATTAGCGTATTAGTCATTAGCATTTTTATATCAGTCATTAGCATTTTAGTCATTAGCCATTAGCGTATTGAAGAAAAGCACGTAAAAATATTTGCGCAGCAAAAACAAATCAGATGGAAATTATCGTCCAAGCAGTGGAAGAAAATCCTTACTTAAATTAAAATAACTTTTCCAGTTTTTATACAGCGCAGCAACGAAGTGAGGTTTGGGAATTTCTAGCAAAAAAATTAAACAGCAGTGGAGGATCTATTAAAAAGGTGAAAGCTTGGTAAAAGATAAGCAGACTGCTATTTTATAAATTTTAAATATCATTAAAAATTAGCATTATTATATTCTAA
>JAWZYV010000212.1:0-17908 GCA_038373885.1 Cheiracanthium punctorium
ATGTAACGGGTGAAGCGTGGGGGGTGGGATTCTTGTGATTCTTATATATCTGTCGTATCCAGAAAAAACTCTGGTAAGGGTATCGCTGATGAAATATGATCTATTGTTTCGTCTGTGCGTGTTCAAAGAAGTATTGGCTGTTATGTAGAATGAAGTGGAATGTGTATCACAATTGAATGCGGTTAGTGTTGTACTTACTACTGGGAACTCCTCCTCCTTCACCACTGGCACACCCTAGACGACAGCAGGGGCCGAACAAAAACAAAACGGAACAAAAGTTTTCGTACCAGGGAATGCAATATAATAAAAGCACCAAAGATTAGCAAAGAAGCCATTGTTTGACAAATGTCTAACAAAGACTGAAATAATTTGTTGAAGTTTTATTACTTTATATTATTGTAAACAATGCCGGAATTTGAAACATGCAGTTTGAATGTTGCTCTGCTTTAATCTCCTTTCTTTAAAGAACAACAATGTGGCAATAGAATGAAATTGTCAAAAATGATGACTTGTAAATATTATGAATCTATCTTCTTTTTCCGATGGGGTATTTTAAAAGTGGTATTCGTATTAAAAAAACTCGTATTCTCGAAGTATAACTCTAAATAAGTCGCATTCTCGAATTATTCATTGTCATAAGCGGCAAATTTAACAAAATTTGGTGAATTTCATTTATGTTTATTTGATCAAATCAGACCAAACACATTTTTATCTATAGACAAGTGCTTAGGATACTCGGACTTTACAGCGGATACTGAACTCGCTTGGCAACATTAGGATTTCGCCAAGAACTTTAAACATCTAAAGGAAGGCAAAAGTTTTTGAGCTTTCACTATCAGCATCTTGGCGAACTATCTCGGTTTTTTGAAAATTGAATTTTAGTGTCCACTATAATTCCCAAATACTGCCCTTACTTTCTGTAGTACACGGATAGTATAATGCAGAGAATTTCAACAATACTTTTTTTTTTCACATCCAGTTCGTTCACATCAGTTTCATGACCATCAAATGTGTTTTGATGATACATGGAACCATAGATCAAATGGTGCAATCAGGTCCGGTCTGGCCAGGTCGGATGGTCAGCGATTGCCGAGAGCCCCCGGATCAAGAGGGCCCCGGAGAAGCCCCCAGAAAATGGATATACCGTTTTATAATTAGAGTAATTTGATATACAGGGTAATTATAATTAAAAATTCAAAACGCTATAAAAAAAGGAACCGCTGATCAGAATGACGTCAAATTTGAACGGAATATTATTGAAGAGGGGAAAAACGTATGGCATAAGAAAAAAAATTGGTTCTGAAGTAATTTGATGGTCAAATTGTTATTTGAAGTAGGTTACGTTTGCTAGTAGTTAATCATGAAGTAATTTTATGGTTTAATTCTTATTTGAAGTAGGTTCTGGTTATGTTTTCTAGTAGTGAATTAATGAATTAATTTGGCCAGATCGTAAGTGATTGTACACTACCCACAATAATCTAAAATCCTACCTTTGGAAAATCCATTAAATATACACTCCTAAAATAAAATTTGTCTTCTAATGATTCCTGAAAAAATTACAGATACCGGCAAAATAAAAGAAACAAATTTTAAAACATTTTCTTTTAATAATTAATTCTTGATTTCCAAATATACAATATGTACTATAACAATTTAATCTTTCTATTTTTTACTTTTTAACATACTTGGAACTGCGACATGATTTTTTTTTTTCATTAAACAATGTCAACCTGAGGGATAAAGGGATAGCAGGGAGATATAGTGCGGCCCAAACTATCTATTAATCAATAAGAGGCAATTTTACTTTCTTTGATGATGAAAAGATCAGTCATTTTTTACTAAAGGAAGCGTTGGCTTGCAGATTGGGATGCGATTTGATCAGCATTAGGTGAGTACGTCGGTGGAGGGGTTCAGCGAGGAGGCTACTTTATCAGCATTCGGTGATTCCATCACTCCGGCACAGCTCTCAAATGTCGGTGGAGGGATTCGGTAGGGCTACCGCCAAGGATTCAGGCATTCTCGTTACGGTCTCGATGCTCTCTTTTTTTTTTTACCAATTCCACTTCTTGGCCGTCACACTATCTCCGGCGCTCTCTATGTGTCTCCTTTTGGTCTCAGTTTCTTTACGACCACACTCTGCAGACCACTCTTGGACAACAATCTCCTTTTCTTCTTTTTTTTCTTAGGACAAACCAATCCGGGAGTCCTTTCGTTCATCGCCCCCTTTTCATGCATAATTTTCGTTGTTCTATATTTCTTCTGATTGGTTCGTTCACCTAAGTAGTTCTTTTCCATTTTTTTTTTTAATTCCGCCTCCTTTATTTACGCCCTTCTTGCAATTGTCGCCACCAGCTGCTCCCTATAAAATTCTTTTAATTTATTATGGGGCAATTTCGGCTGTCTTTTGGTAGCATCACTTGGTACCACTATATCTGAACATCATAAATCTTTTTGCACCTTTTATCTGTCTTCGTGTGCGGGACATTGTCACACTACAGGCTCCAAAATTTAGAAACAGATGGCATTGTAAGCGTCAGAATATGTAAATTAAAATACTTGTCATGCGCACGACTTGTTTCACTTGGGACACTTGTGTTCACTCGAGACACTGCGATCAGTTATGGAACATGCTGTTTCTCGATTTCAACTTGTTGAAGAAAATGGTGGACAGCATATTGAACATATTTTGCACCAATCTCCCGAAATTTAAAAATCAATTTGATGGATAATTTGTATGCGGTTTTTAGCCTCAGGACATTTAGAAACCGATATGATGGATGCTTTTTATGCGGTTTTTGGCCCCAGAACAATTAAAAACCGATTTTTCCCATCCGTTGTGATATGACCTTGCCATGGTGGATGAGCTTGTGTAACTAACAGTATCACAAATGTACAGTCAGGCACACTGAACAGTATAGTAAGTTCAACGTGTAACTTACACCTTAGCCGTTATTTTACGATTCGTTTGTCATTTGTAGTCGAACCTTTTTAAATTACGATGCGTACAGCACCATCTGTTGCTAAAATTTGGAATTTTTTTTTCTTGTGCCATACGCTTCCCCCCCCCCTTCTTCAATAATATACCGTTCAAATTTGGCGTCATTCTGATCAGTGGTTCTTTTTTTTATACCGTTTTGAAACTTATTATAATTCCCTGTATATACCAGAGTAATTTGATTATTTATTTCCCAGTTATTTTACGCCTTTACAGAGTGGCGTAGTGAAGAGCACCACAGCGCGAGGGTTAAAATAGTTACTGCTCGCCCACAGATAAAAGGTCGACTTTGGCGCGCTGCCAAAAAAATGTATGCTGCGAAAATGGGTTCAGAAGTGCAAGAAATTCTCTCTCTAATATGTGCTAACAGTGTTGCCAATTTAGCTACTTTTTGGCTAGATTTTGGCCAACTGGCAATACGGAAGTATTTTGTAAATCGGAAATGAAAGTCCAAATGTCTCAAAAAACACTACGACCGTATAGAATTTTAAGCGTCCTTGCACATCTGAACCCATCTTTCCCATGAAACAAATCGCAGCATCCACTTTTTTTTGCAGAGAGCCAAAGGTGACCTTTTATCTTTGGGCGAGCAGTATATGTAGCACGTAGGCCTAGTTTTCTCAAGAAATGCCTAGTCTTATATTCTATTCTAAATCCCCTTATCAGGAGCCCCCCAAAAGAGACTGTCCGGAATTGGGTGCAATACATTTTTAGTACTCTAAAAATATTCAGAAGGAGAAAAGGCATTATTCTTATCGTAAATTGTAGATGCAGGAGTCACCCATTAATTATATTAATAGGCCACG
This sequence comes from Cheiracanthium punctorium, assembly GCA_038373885.1. Classification (NCBI taxonomy): domain Eukaryota; kingdom Metazoa; phylum Arthropoda; class Arachnida; order Araneae; family Cheiracanthiidae; genus Cheiracanthium; species Cheiracanthium punctorium. The sequence goes on from JAWZYV010000212.1 coordinate 3,802, forward strand.
TCAGAAAATCAGTAGCCTAACTAATGACATCTCTGGAAAGAATGCTGAGAGAAAATCAATGCATAAAATGAAAACTTGTAAAAACCTGATTTAAACCAAACAGTTAACCCTGTGCATTTTAAACAAGTTTGCTACCGATTAAAGAGTGTTCCTGGATATTTTTTGTGAGAGACTAATTCATTTTTCGAAAAACTCTCAGCTTGAAAAGAATACGTGAAATTTTTATCACTCGCGCTATGAATCATTTATTATTAAAACCTATATTTTATATGTAAAATCGACATAAGAAGTTTGGCTTGTAATCTAATCCAGCAGTGAAAGTCCGGCATCAAATTTGAAACTCAAGGCCTATAAAAGGTTAAACGAATTGAAAAATTACTGAGTTTATATTTTCGTCCAGAATGTATATGTATATTGAAAGAAAAATCAGATGTTAGTGAAATTTTCATGTGTCCAGCCACGGAGTTAGTTTATAATTGTCGCTGATATGATTTGTTCTTTTACATTGCGAAAAATTTAAATCTCTAATAGCTCTAACAAGAAGACAGAGAAAAAAAAAGAAAAAGAAAAAAAGAGAAAAAGAAAGGAAGAAACCTAAACCGTGATTTTTCTCAAGACTCGTGAGATCAAAATACTGACAAAATGCACTTCACTCTTTTATTGTTATTTCTTTTTTCTCGTAATTTCTCCAATAGTTTTAAGTTTACTTATTTATAGTTTTGATAGAAAAGGTACGATAGAAGAAAAAAAATAAGATACAAAAGTACCAAAGCTGTTTATTTTACATTTTGTTTAAATATTGTGTGTGCAATTTTACTGAAAACGAACGAGCGAAACATAGAAAATTTTTCAAAACGTAATCTTCTCGTACCTTGTTTTGAACATTTCTTTTTCAATTTTCATTCTCCCTTTCATAAACGCGAAAACGTAGCTTGGTGCAGAATGTAATCTATATGCATCAAGAAATAATGTATAAGAGCACCAATAGAAAAAAAAAAAAAAAATGAAATAGCAGACCAATCGTCTGTGCTAAACCATCGTCTGTGCTAAAATGAGAACGGCAAAAATGTTCTCCTCTTACCTTTAAAGTATAAAAAAGGGAGCATTAACATTTAAATATTCATTGAAGAATTGAAAATAAATTACTCACCTCTAAGTTAATGTAATGAAATCTTAAACACACACTTTATAATCTTGAAATGCAGAAAACTTATGATGCATAAAGCCATTAAGAAATTACCACGAATGCATTTACACCATTACATAATATTGCTTCAATTTCACTTAATACAATTACAAAGAACTAGCATAAGTGAAAATCACTTTACCATGTTTAAGTCGACAATTATCTTTAATTCATAGCACTGTTAGAAGACACCCACTAACACAGGAATTGATTTGACAGCGACAAACTGAACAAGAATGAAGAAACGAAAGCGATAATGGCTCCAGAAGGTACTTTTTTTACATTAAGCTGCTAGCTTTCAAAATGGACAAACATTTTAACTTCGGGAAAGCCATTAGAGCGATAAACTGCTTGGTGAAACGTCAACTTGAAATCTCTTGGGAGATAAAAGACTTTTCTCTTTTACGCTTCGCCCAATGCTTCTTATTGTGTCAATATCAAATCCAGATTCAGAGGAATTCTGAGCTACGTTAATACGCTTTAGTGTCTATTTGTTGTTGATTCTGCATCGTTTAGTAAATCGGACGGATGCAGTTATTTCGATGTGCGAAAACTCATTAGATACGACTTATGGATGATTTTAGTACTGACATATTGTTCTGCTTAAGAAAAATTAAACGCATGCGCGTTTAGAGAATGATTTATTGCTTCCTGTTATGGTTAGTACTACCCATTTTTCGCTAATACACTAAAAAGCAGGCAATATTTCTCTTGACTATGGCAATTATATGGCAATAAAGGAAGTTTAGTCAATTTTTTTTTCTTTTTTTTTCTCTTTTTAGCGTATAAACTTTTAAAATAAAATTAAAAAACTGTGACTATACACTAATATTTATAAAAAATCATCAACCAAAGTAAGTTTTCGCTGTTTTTTGTGCAGATGTAATGAATTATTTTTAAACAATCAGTAAAAGCGCATCACTGTAAGCATTGACGATCGTAAGCCAATACTTCCTGACAGCGTTTGAATACCACAACGGAAAAACGACATGTATTTGAGGTTATATACTCGCATAAGTCAACTCACTCAACCAAGCATAAATTCATATAAAATCAACCCACTCAACCAAGCCGGGCACCACCAATCGAAGGAAGTGGTAATCAGAAAGAGTAATGTTTTGATAAAGAAGGTGGATGGGCGAAGATTCGACTTTGCATTTAAGAGTTCCCTCAAGTAGGTTTTCACCAGTTTTACAACATGTGGCCGAACGTTGTCATGTTGCAAAATCGCTGTGCTGTGTCTCTGCGTACTCTTAGAGGCAATTTTTCCTTCAATTTATACGTCAGTGGAAAGGTAATAGGATACAGGATATATTACACGGCGCTAACATACCTAAATTTGTTATAGGATAAATTATAGCAATTGACATATTGTTTTACTCATAAAAATGTTTACTCAGTGAACATGGAATGCATTCCAGAGCTACATTTTTAATTTAAAATAGTTATTCTCCATTTTCGACATCTCCGGAAATTAACTGTCCTCCTATATCCTATCTTTAACCATTCCATTACGAACTTTTATATTTTTAGCGTCTATAGAATTTCTGCAAATAAAAAAAAAATAACTCCAGCACTGAAAGTAACTTTATCTCACATAGTTTTACCTTATATCTCTCCAACCAACAAAAACAGAAGATTTCGAAATACTTTGCTTGAACCTATTGAAAATAGTGCAACCTTTTCAACTGAAACTCTGTCTTTTCTGGAAATTGTCTTTGTATTATACCTTTTATAATCAGCTAAATAACTAACTTTTATATCCATATAAGCACTGCATAAAACCAATCTGAATTTGCTAAGTACATCACTTCCTAGTTATAAGTCACCTAATCTCTTGCTAATGAGAAAGTTCGAAATACTCTTTTGTTAAAGTATGATACGGGAATTTTCCTTTTGTTTGGGCTAATTTCAGAAGGCGAAAATCAAATTGTACTTATGAGTTGTTTTCTTCATTAGACGTAATACTTCTATCAAATAACACAAATATCGTTACTTGTCAAACTGCTATACCGCGTGTCGCTGTTTCTTGCTTATCCAGTAAGAAGAGAAGAAACATAGTAAAATTCATTTCGTGTACGAAGACAATGCCCTCAATAAAAGCATCTTATTTTCAATGTCTTTTATACCTTTCATTTTCAATGATTTCTAAGGCAGTAGCGAGATAAAACTTGGCTTTCCATCGTTTACGTATTGTATTGGTTCAGCTATTGAAAGATATCCTTTATTTATTCCTGCTATATCATAAATCAGTAACTCTTCTACAACATTTTTTTTTAAATAAGCAGTGTATTTATGTAATATTTCTTTTAACTCTTTGAGGCGCAACCCTTTCCCAATGCTGCAAAAAGGGCAGCCGTTGCCATCGCTCGACTTAACTACCAGCAAGATGGCGGACGATCGAAATGTTCATCGCGTGCCACAGATCTAGAGACCCTGTGACGCAGCTGACGCACAGCCAGCTGTCGTCAAAAAAGGGTCTCTAGATCTGTGGCACGCGATGAACGTTTCGGTCGTCCGCCATCTTGCTGGTAGTTAAGTCGAGCGATGGCAACGGCTGCCCTTTTTGCAGCATTGGGCAACCTATCCAGCTGTTCTCGCATTCTTTCATTTTTCAGCAGATGTCAGTGCTGTTAAAAATAATCGTGATCCTTTTTTGACGGGAAATGACGTGCTAAAAAGTAAAGGATTCTCGTGGAGCTATGTTACCCGCCACTATTGTTATAGAAATCAAATCTATTCTTCGTGGCTGGCAACAGTCAAAACGTCAGAGTTTGGTATTCCCAGAGCGGGAACACTGCGCGTGAAAGGGTTAAGACTGTTAAAAAAATGTCAGCTAAGAAGATCAACTGAAAGATTGAAATCATGTACTGTAAAATGATGCGTCTGAAAAAAACAAAGTACTAGAATATCTTCCGAAGTTGAAACTGTCACACAGTTGAACTATAAATTATGTAATGTATAAACAAATTAACTGTAACGAATGAAACGAGAGGTACAAGTTGTACCTGTCGTTCCAACTAGCTCTAGATCAAGATAAGCCGCAGAATCTATAGAAATCACAGTTCAACATGCTTTTAAACAATGGCGGCTCGTGAGATACAGCAAGTACAGCCGGGCTGCACTTGAAATTATCAGCACATACTTTAAAACAATTTATTCTACTAATTTTCCTATATTCAGATTAAAATTATGGAATTCCTGCGGTAAATTTAAAAAAAAATCTCAAAAAAAAAAAAAAAAAAAAAAAACGAAAAACCGTATTGTGGCCGGATCGCTCATTCAGAAAAAAGCACTTTAATCTACTCGCAAATCTTTGACTATACACGGAAAATCTACTACGGAAAATCTTTGGTTCAGCCCAGAGCGCTGATAAGAAAATTGGCAGCACCGTTTCCATGACAACGATTACGTAAGCATAGGCTATAATGGGGGTACGCAGCTAAGACTCAGCTCATGAAAGATTTTCAAACGCCGGCAGCACTTGGGAATTCGACTCACTGATTGGCTCGAGAAGTGAGAAAGGGGGTAAGGAGAATATATGTTCGGCAAACTCTCGACTTTACATTGCTGAATTTATCAAGAAGATAAGCCTGAATAGACGCTTATGAATGGACAATTACCCATCAAAGCAGTATTGTTTTTAAGAAAGCAAGAACTGGCATTTAGAGGACATGGCGAGCGAGAAAATTCTTTAAACATGGGAAATTTTAAAGAGCTTTTATAATTATGGATATCAGAATTAAAACAACGCCTTTTATGAGGGCATCACCGACCGATTCGCAAGTTTAAAAGAAAGGAGGATTGATTTGACTTATAAAAAATAAGTAAGTTTTCATTTTTTTTCTTTTCTTCTCAAGTTATCGTTACAAAAGAAAATTCTAAGGAAACTTCGAATCAGACACGGATTAGTGCAATTTTGAGGATAAGAGCGGCTGGTTGAAATTTATGTCCATTTTATGGAAGTAAAATAGGATCTCTTACATTTTTTATGTAATTTTTTTTTTCCTCGGTGAGGGCTTAATCCGCCAGCTTTCGAATTCAATAATTAAGATTTTCCATTCCTGTCTGGTGGAAGGGAGGGGGGGGGGCTCATATGCTTCCGGCAGCACTAACAGTTTTGACCACGGGCCGCCACTGCTTTTAAAATTACATTTCCTTTAGTATGGAGTGCGTATGCAAAGTTATTATTTTTAATTTGTTCTTAACATCAGATTTCGGGTTTTTCCCACATAGATCTAACGATATATGCATGTATTCTCAAAACTTATGAAAAGTTTACACAAAAAGGCTGCGCAAAAGTGGCGTTAAGTGAATTCTGCGAGCATATGCACGATAGAAATAGTTAAGCTCTTTGCAACTGCACTGCAACCATTAAAAAAATGTTTTCCATAAATACACTGCATTACAAATAACATTTCAATATGATAAACGAAATCACACACTGTTAGATTAATAAATCATTCGTTTAAAAAAATGCTAAACTTGAGCTAAATTTTAGTTATTGCATAAGAATAACTAAAATAGTACTACAGTTACCATTTTAGTTACTTTTATGCAATAAAATATTCTATTTTTGGAATAACTCAGTTAAAATCAAATGGTTTTCCTTGGCAGTCTTTTGAGTCCAGGTCTTCTTGCCCTAGCATGTCATTCTTCACTACTAAAGAGTCAATATTGCCAGTTCATTAGCTATTGACAAATTTTTCTGCTGAATGAAAAATTATGTTTTGTTCGCATGATTTTATGTTCTTTGTTTGACGCGATATATTTTGCAGCTTTGTTTTTCTACTTTACTGTTTGGTTATAAGACCTGTAAGCATTGAATAACTTTGATAATTATTTGCCATTTGAAAAAATTTAAATATTTACGCAATGTGTACGGGAGATAGGTACATTATATTTTTCCGATATGAAGAATCGCGCTATATTTTCAGGCCCTACCAGTGAAATAGGACACGGGCTAACACTGGCTAGCTCGTAGAAAACGAAATGCCCTGTATAGTTCAAAGCAGATTTAAGACGACAGTATCTATACTCGTAGGTAAGACAAAACAAGGCAAGTCGTCCTTCTTACTGGAGATTGTAATCTATCTTTTTATGGTAAACTATCGTGTTTCAAAAAGGTAGTGACCAGATTCCAACATCTTGCTGTTAATGTTTATACATGCATTTTCAAGTAGAACCAAATTTCAAGCACCAATGCAACACAATACATGTATTAAGTTTCAGGGAGTCTATTTTCCCCACAGTCGTGGGAAAAACTTAACCACCAACTAGTAACGAGTCTATAAATGGCTTGTCAAACAGCTATTTTTGGAAGTGTGATTTTCCCCTGAAGTTGCTAACTTCATTCGTTAACTAAGCAGCCCGCTGTTGAGGCATGAGCTTTCAAACAATCAGCATCAAGCAGTCCGAAAATTTCACAAACAGAAATTGTTAAACTATAGACTGTCTAACAACTGGGTATATGCAGTGTTTACTTAACAACTGTTTGGAGACTTTATGTAACAGCTACATTAACCGTTCACAAGTGAAGAATCGAAAATCGCATGATGGTACGTCAGCTAACTAACCGCGGACTGGCTTCTACAACTGAGGTAACAACTGGGTCTAACAACTTGGTTTATGCAGTGGTTTACTTAACGACTGTTTGGGATACTTTGTGTAACAACTGCGTTAACCATTCATTGGCGAAGAATCGAAAATCTTCGGCTGTGGTAAACTAACCACCGATTGGCGTATACAGCTGAGAGAAAATGGACCCCTAGAGCTATTGCATTAAATTTATATGTACAGTACGTATCTTAACAAGATTAAACAGTTGTACAAAAGATTCAAATTATAAACAATTTCTTCTCAATGTTCAAGTTGTCCTCAAAAGATGAGGACATTGAGGACCAGGAGTAAAATTTCTCAACGCACTATGCACTCTTTCTACATGCCGCCTTTCATTAAAAAATCCACATCAACAATATATTCAAAGTCCATTCAAAGTTTCACGTCTTTTTTCTTTTTTCTTTTCGAAGAAAGTACATTTTCCCTCCTTTAATCACTGCACACAAAACTATCCACCAAATTTTTCATTCAAATTATTGCAGTCAAAGGAAGGTATTTATCTTAGCTGCTGAAAATATTTCCAAGAGAAAATTTCGTGAGCATCTCCCTTTTATGACTCGGCGTGATAGCTTTGTCTTTATTTAGCTGGCATTTTTTCCTCTACTAAACATTTCAGGGACAATAACGACTAGTATTACAGGAAGGCAATAATTCTGGAGTGAAACAAAAAGCAATAAAGAAGTTCGCGTTTTAACCTCTCCATGTTCTTCCGGAGAAATATCCCATGTTCTCTTAGCTTTCTCCCGGCCTCTTATATTTTGTTTTTTCTCTCATGCGAAATCTTTTGAGGAAAAGGATATATGGTATGGAATGAATTGAATTGCTTGTAAAACAGAGAAACGCTGTAGCACAAAGATGTTGATTAATGTTGTCTGTGTAAGGTGTATTTAGAAGTGTCCATAACAGCAGCTTTTATTACTACCGTGAAGATATAAAATGTATCCCAAAAGCAATGCAGTTAAGCTGTTTTAAAGAAATATATTCAAGATATTATAACAAAGATTTAAAATTCTTCAAAATACGCCTCCTAAGGCCTCGCACGGAGGACTTTTTAAGGGGTTCTAGTTCATACTCACGTTACATCGGGAGAAATATTGCCGAAAACTCCAGACCGTTCAATGGACAGCCGCATGATAGGCCCAAACGCGTGACCTTCAAACTTCAGCCATCTACTATGTTCAGTGTCTTATCCACTCGGCCCTGGTGGAGCGCATTTACTTGTAGTACAAAGAGAGAACCAGAAAAAAACCCTAGTAAGTCATGTTAATAAACTGAATGCGTTGATTTATCTCACAAAGCAATCTTTTTAGCAAAAAATTAAATTAATTAAATTTTTTGCTAAGTACATTAATAAGCAATCCTACAAATGATCCGTAACTGTTTTGAGCTCATTTGAAAAAGATAATTTCCCTTGGAGAACGGCCTTGTGAAAGCTCATACGTACATAAATTTGTTGGCCCGCGAAAATGGCGGCTTGTGCTTCTCTAAATCCGAGAGAGGCGATGATTTTTTAAAAGCATCTCACCTCTTCTCCAAACTTTTGGAGAAATTAACCGATGTCCTATATCCTACTCGAAATCTCAAAATTCTTGTTATTACCTGATCATACGGGCAGTCCAAAGGAAGGCCAAGTTTGGTGTGCATAATAAAGCGCATATTTGACAAGGAATGTCAGCATGTCGTTCGCGGTGTCAACTTCAGAACAGGTGTCGCACTGAGGCCATATAGGCCAATCTTGTAACTGGTACTTTTTGTGAGGCCAGTCTGCATTAACCAACTGTTGACCATGACATCAGCAGTACGGTTTTCGATCCAAGCCTTGCGCTTTTCCTCCGCAGGCACGCTGTTGTTGTTCTTGTACTTGGAACATTTATTTTCGATGTTTTTTGCTTGGTTTCAAGAACCCCCTAATAAATTCTCGTCAATTAAAATGGATAACAGAGATGAAATGCCTATTGCATAGCAGCCATATATCTCGGTAAGCTCTCACAAACAAACAAGTGGCATATCTGTGTGCCTAAAAAAACAATTAGTATCTGCAGAGATTTGTATTACGGTTCCTGTACAGCAAAACGAACATTAAGAGACCTACCAGCTGCGTGTGTTCGTGCAACTGTCGCCACCATCCGCTGCGAGCTGTGAGGTGTCGGGTTCGAATCCCGTTAACCCATGGTTGTCACTTTCACCTTCTCCTATTGTGTACATCTGCTGTTTTGTTCAGTGATTGTCATAGTATGTTGAAGTAATAAATATTTGTTTGGGTTGTGGTCGCAATAACTTTTAAAGTGAATTATTTAATTTAGGTAGGTTACATAAGTTAACCCTTTTTTTTTAATCGTAAGTGGTAGTACAAATCCGCAATAATCCCAAAATCCTACCTTGCTGGAATAATCCTTCAACATACAACTCCTAAAAGAAAATATAAATTTCCTATTTAAAGGTTCCTGAAACAAAATATAATTACCGCCTTAATAAAAGAGACAGATTTTAAAACATTTTTTTTAATTATTATTACTTAACTTCCGAACATACAATATCTTATAAAATTTACTCGTACTATTTGTTATTTTCCTTTCCTTTACACATTTATAACTGTGACATCATTTGTTTTTTTTTTAATATTCCATAATATTAACATTAAATATAGATCTCGCGGTGAGATCGTGGAGATAATGTAGATAGGGGAGAGCGGAGAGATATAGTGCGGCCCAAAATTAAATATAAATCAATACAAGGTTCTTTTACCTTCTTTAATGACGCACTGGTCGGACATTTTTGCTTGATGGCTGGTTGACGTCTACGCTGGGCGAGACACCTCAATCTTTCCGCAGTTGATGCCTTCCGCACCGATTCATCTCCAACGGCAGTCGTCAGCTGGGTTTCACGGAGATCCTTCCCAGGACCTCGGCCACAATAATTTCTTTCAGTAAAATTAGTGGTTTACTTAGAATTTTTTACATCCATTTTTTTGCACACTCACTCAACAACCATCAACTCTAAGTCCGTCCACTCTGGACTTCATCTCACTCTCATCTCTTTTCTCAGACTCTCTCTTGGGCACCTTTTCGTTTTTTCTTTGCTTTTTCCTCAACCAATCCGGGAGTCATTTTGTTCACGCCCCCTTTACGTGCATAATTTTTTGTTTCTCCATTTCTGTGATTGGTTCTCTTTCCTTATTTTATACCGCCTCCCTACCTACGCCTTTCTGCGTAATATTGGCCATCGGAGACAGTCCACTATAAATTTCTCTAATGTATTATGGGGCAATTGTGACTGTTTCTTACATTAGTGACACACCTGGCACCACTATGTCTGAATATTATAAATCAGCTGCCCACTATAAATCTCTTTAGTTTATTATGGGGCAATTTTGACTGCCCCTTGTTGACAATACCTCTGGCCTCGCTCTGTCTGAGTATTGTAAATCTTCGTGTGTGGGCTCCCCTTTTGCACTACATATGTTATATGGAATAAAATAAAGGTTAAAATAGAAATACAGAGGTAAAAGACATCCTCGAGATTGCAGTCAGAAAATTCAAGAGCAAATTATCGAACAAACAAACAAAATTAACATTAACCAGTACTAACAGATAAATATAAAAGAAAAGCATTTCTCTTTAACCGTGGCTCCTTGAAAGAAAAGTTCGAGATACTGCTAATGACTCCGGCTAAAAATTTGCTCTAACTACACATCTTTAGGAATATTGGATATTTTCTAAAACTTTACAGAATTACCCTCTACAGACCTATTTACATGCTATAAAGTGGACTATAAGATGAAGTATATTTAAGGGATAATACATTTTTATAACTTAGTAGAAATTCAGAATATTTCAGAGTAGTTTTAGTAAAACTCTCCTTCGAGTTTTAGAAGCATGCAATAAATGTCATTAAAAATGTAAAAAAAAAATAAACGTTAAAACATAAAGAGAGATAATGATTTTTGATGGCCTCTAGATGAAAATACGCGAGTATTGTATTCTAGTGAAAAATTTCGGAGAAAATCGTTTAGGAATTGCTTGGGCTGTTTTATTATTGGACTAGTGTGCTAAGACCATCTTTTAAATCTGTACGACCTTCTTTTAAATCATCATTGTCATATTAAATAGAAAACATGCAAGGAATGTTGCCCAGCATGATGAAAATAAAATGCAAACTTGATTGCACTTGGGACTCGAATCTGCATTATGTATGCTCGCAGGCAAGTCACATGTCTCTATAAATATCCAAAAGCCTACGAACTTTAAAGAAACTTTGAGAAAATACACGAAACAAACATTTTGGAATTTTTCTTCATAAACTCTCTTTCGTACGATTGCAAATGATAAACCAATAAAAGTTAAAGAAAGATCTTAAATTTGTAAGTTCATTGTCAAACATCTTTTTAGAATGTAGTTCAGATGAAAAAAAAACTCTGCAGTGGCTCCACTCGACTTCCCGCACACTTGATTTTTACCAAGCGTTTTAATAAATCTGATTCAACTCAATCGGAGAGTGTATAGGCCGATATGTATAAGAATACTGTTTTGTAGCCCTATAAAAAAACTGTAAGCTTTATAAACACCAAACTCTATGCAGTCTGACAGAGAATGACCTGTAATATGTGTACCTAATTTGAACTCGATCGAATGCACCATATAACGCGCTTTCAAGAATTTGCGCCATAATGTGTAAGTATGTTTTTTGAACCCCTGTACAAAAACTGTAACTCCTACACACACCAAAATCCATAAAAATTGTATGACGGTGACCTATAATATACATACTAAATTTAAACTTATTCGAATGCACCATCTAGACGCTATCATACTTTAAATGATTTGCGTCCATATAACGCAATATATAAGGATTATTTTTTGCAACCACCTGAACAAACTATCTATGAAGTTCATGTGACCCTGACTTTTAATATATTATCCAATTTGCGCTCAATCGAACGCACCATTTAGACGCTAGCGCACTTTCAAGAAAATTTCCGTCCATAGGCTATAACATGACATAATTCTTTTTTGTTGCCCTGTAAAAATCTATGTCTTATACACACCAAAATCAATATCACTCGTGCGAGGTGGTCTATAAAATATATACTAAATTTGAGCTCAATCGAATGCATCCTTTAGACGGTAGCGCACATTCAAGAATTCTGTCCATAGACCATAATGTAAAACAATTCAATTTTTTTACAGGGCTGCAAAAAATTGCAGCCCTATAACAAAAACTGTAAGTCCTATATACACCAAAATCAATACCGGTTATGCGATGGTTGTCTATAACATATGCCGAATTTGAGCTCAATCGAATGCACCGTTAAGGAGCTATCGTGTTCACACACACACACATACATATATCTTGTAAAAAGAGCATAAATGGATTTAGAAGACCTCAGAACGTGTCAATACATCAAAATCTCATCAAAGTCGATATTTTAAATTACGATAATTTCTTTACATGATGCATGTTCGTAAAGTAAAAAATCTGGAACAATTCATAGGTCTTTTAGATTTATCACTAAAAACCAAGCAAGTTCAACTTTCTAAGAAACGGGTTAGAGCTTCTTTGTGTCCCTGGCTGCTGATTATAAATATATTTGAGCTGATATTTCAGTCGACGTTTTTCAACAACCTAAATCAGAAAAAAACTGTTTCTTACAAAGATTTTTAATCCATTCTGTCACCATAGATTACCCCAAAAATTCGACACAGTACACAAGCAGGCATTGCAATTTTGTTTCTCTCCACAAGCATATATTTCTTTTAGCTATATCTTTCTTTTAAAAGAGCTTTTTCTTCCTCTAAACTGGCAGTTCAAACAACTTTAAAAGTGAAAATGCTATTTTATATTTTTACAAAACCAGTATGATAATGGTCTGTCTTAGAGATCATACCTTCGTACCTTTACTTTTTTTCAGAGTCCATACTTCTGCAAAAATACTCATTTGAAGGAAGAAAACCATTCAAAGGCTGAATAAAAACTATAAAATTTCCGACGTGCTCTTCTATCTTGTTCTTTCGGTTAGGAAAGTTTTTTGCTTCTTTAGCAGTTTTCGATTGTTTTTACTTGATATTTCACAGATAAATAAAGCACGTTTGTGAAGAACGTAAGTTAATTAAAATTACGTGATTGGCAGATTAAGATGGCTTTTTAAACAGAAATTGTTGAATAGATTGTTTTTGCAATAGAGTTTTTGTTCTAATCAAAAACTCTAGTTTGCTCTTGCGAGCGAGCGAAAAAATGAATTTGGTTAATCGAAATAAAATATTTTTGCTGAAGTATTAAAATTCTAATATCGTAACTATGTATAAAAAAAAATGATAATTTGATTCTACAAAACATTTTTGAGAAATTGACAAATATATCGTTGACATTTTTCTACACTGTAAAAAATTTCTTTCCTAAATACATGTACCGTAAAATATTTATAGTACATATACTGTAGACAAGTATACATACAGTAAAAGGCGTTTTGAACTAGTAATTTTTAACTAGCTATACATTCGTACGGGGGTCGTATAAAAATTTAAAAAGTGTAACTTTTGTAAATGAACGATGTAACTTTTTTCTAAACGGATTCTTATTTTGAACATATTTTTCAATTTGCAACACCCACTTATCGCTAATAGATAAAGAATTAAAGCCCATAATCACCTTTTTTGAAACACCCTGTAAAATAACAACTTTTCGTATTTTTGAGTGTTTTTCAAAAGACTCATTAACTAATTGCAAAATTAAAATAAGAAATACAGATTTTACTCAAGTACTTTTGTGAGAGAAAGGGTGTATGTTAGGTGAAAATTCCCTTAACGGGGAAGCATAAAAGCAATAACAAGTTTGAACACGTCTTTTCTCTCTTTTGTATTTAACTTATTCCCATTCTGTTTATTCCCCCCCCCCCTCCCAATTGTTTCGATGCTTAAAAGCTTTCGAAAATGTGTTAGGTAAAACACTTTTGAAAATTGCTTGATAAAAACTCAAGAAAATAGTGTTCAATGATGGTAAAAATTAGTTAACTATACGGGTATTCCAAACTGTTGGATCAGAGGGAGCCTGAATTAAATTATGACTTTAGCACTTTACTTCCAGATAGGAAAAGTTTTCTATGACACACAATGTTTTTTTTATGCCATAAATTTTATAAAGCGGCGGTGTTTTTGAAAAATAAAAAAAGTAATTTTTTAGGGTGAGCCTGCATACAAGTCCAATTCGAAAAATTAGGCCTACTTTGAAAACTCATTAGCAGAAAATTTATTTTTGAAACGTAATTTTAATCAGATACTGAAGATTTAAAAAGTAAATGTTTGTCCA